>OY982562.1:25922971-26061698 GCA_963859945.1 Euplagia quadripunctaria
CACGCGTCCGCTGATTTATCTCGTCCGATGATTAATTTGCGCTTGTTATATGTAATTAGTGGGTACCATGTCGATTGTTTGATTAGCTGTGCGTTTGAGGGTGCGCTATCCACGCACACCACCTCACCGACTGCAACTTTTTTTAAATGTTTCTAAAATATTTTTTGTTAATTGTAATAATAATTAATAAAATAATTTCACCCTTTAACATTTTCTTTATTGTATTTTTCACCTGATAAAGTTTCTGTAGCTTCTTTCTCGAGTTGAGCTTCACATAGCGATGATTGGCTGAGGAAAAATGATTAAGTGACCCTAGGACAAGTTTTCTAGTAAAAAAGCTGTACCTACTGTAGCAGAGATTTTCAACTAACGACTTTCGCTGCGTAGCAACGCCTACGAATAACTGTAGCGCGTAGACGTGCCGTAGCTTTGACCTCAGCCGTAGGCCCACGACCTTGTATTTGTTTAAAAAAGTGGTATTTTTAATGCATCGCTGAATCAAACAAAGATACATGTCAGCTCTTTGAATTTCAGTTCAGAATGGGAATTCATTAATTAAAGTACATTTCTTTTGGGAAATAAAGGAAGCCACATACAGTTTTGATCGAAGCATTTTGAACAGCTTAACACATAAAACTGAGTATCAAGCGAAATTGCCTAATATACTTGGGTATTGCTGTCGAGGATATTCCAGTGAGTTAGGTTCGGATGACCTGGATGAGCTGATGATCCTTTACACCATTTAATATTGTTTCATTGCTGAAAGGTTTTCCTTAAAAATATAAACTTTGCTGAATTTTTGTTATTGGGAAATCAGCACTGTTACATTTACCAAAAATTCATACTCTGCCAGTCAATCTTCGGGTGATGCAGAGAAAACAGATAGAAGGTACATTGAAAATCTTATAGTTTATTAAAATTGCAAACTAAATATCAGAAAAACAATACTTAAATATAGTTACTTATAGAATAAAATATACACATACACTATTACACATACATACAAAAACATATAACGATTTAGATGATAAATTATAGGCAAGATGATTCTGCCAATTGTTCGAAGAGGTAGTCCCTTACTTTAGATGAGCAATGATGGGTGGTCATCCTGATTTCGAGGGGAAACGTATTCCAAAAATCATCATGCCTGCCTCTTCTCATCTCTTCTTAAACCTTATATTAGTTTGTATACGTTTTTGATTATATTCTTATGTAAAAATTAGGTTACTAGGATGAGATAACTTCTCAGAAACTTTGCGCAAATTCTATATATATTTAAAAAACGTACAAACAAAAAATTAATTTCGAAAATTTCGTTACGTCGCCGCTGCCATCACTTCATTTTACGTAGGTATGAATTAATTTGGTTGTTTGTATGTTCGGAGCCGACTCATAATTATTTAAGTATTTTCATTAGCGTACAAGTTTAGTTAGGGTAACAAGTATATTGTTCGCATTTCAATTCCTTTTTAACCGACTTCAAAAAAGGAGGAGGTTCTCAATTCGACTGTAATTTTTTTTTTTATGTTTTTTACCTCAGAACTTTCGACTGGGTAAACCGATTTTGATGATTCTTTTTTTATTTGAAATCTGTTGCTTCCCGTGTAGTCCCATTTCAATTTGGTCCAGTACTGACAATGGCATCCATGAGAAAACCATATATAAGTCTGTTATGGAATAGTTTTTTTTGTTGAAGTCGGTTTTTTTAAAGAATTATTCTTTCGTCGGATTAATGTTTTGTTGGATCCTCTTTTTTTGGAACAGTTACGAAAGTATTCATAATTTTAATTCCAATAATGTAGTTCCAAAATCCTAACACAGTAAAACTGCCTCTGTACCTGGAACCCAAACAGTCTTTCCCACAGAAATGAATGATTGAGACCTAACGGTCTCTGAGACCAATTGCCTCATATCCGGCCAAAAAAAGGTAAACAGAGACTATATCGGCACCCTTACACTCAGGTAGACCGTTCATTCATAATAGTTATGAATGACCCATCCTTTTAGGGGTCTGCAGACTCATTAGCAAACGTTGCGGTACTATGTGAAAGTTTTTAATACATATATGTTGTAGTAAACCTTTGCGTTCATTTATAAACCAGGATAGATTAGGTATATCATAACGAAAAAATATAGTAAGCACCTTTTATTAAATTCTTAGAGAAATATCGCGTGTTATATTTTTAAATTTGAATAATAAGTTATGTGAATAATGTTTAAATCTTTGCAACTTTAAATTCATCAGTAATTAGCATATTTTTTTTTTCTTTTATTTCTTTTAAAAAGACAACTCCCGCATTAGGAATTACTCCTGTGTCTGACTTTACAAACATAGAAACAACGGACACAAAGAACACCCAGATTCAGGTGGGAATCGAACCCACGACCTATAAGCATAGTGGTCAGGGTCACTAACCACTAGACCAACAGGCCAGTCTTCATTGTAAACCTTTCGTTAATATACTGATTCTATCTTTGCGGTGTAATAAACGTGTTTATCATAAATATTTAAAGGAAAATTTCATGTAAATAGTAATATATTTTTATTTTTACTTAAATTTTATTAAATAAAATAATCATATAAATTATATCGAAAATTTACGAGGTTTTAATGCACAACCCGTTGGATGCAGAGACGTTTTATTAATTGCATAATTTTATTTGGGGACTGGGGATGTCACTCCAACAGTTAAACCGATAATGTGGTCAAATCAACAGTAGCAACATGGAGACTATGTGTTTGATCATGGGAGAGACTCACTTTCACATTACTTTTACATAATTATTACATATTACTGAACACAAATTATACTTACAAGTAAAACGTTAACCATAAAAAAATTATATTTAAATAAAATGGATACGGAACCCATGCCTCACCACAGCTTGAATAATTTTTTTTCTAACACAAAAAACCTTGGGACCCGGTGGCCGGAACTTACCTTTTGTCGTACACTACAGCCATTGATCGAAGCACGTGCGTGCTTTGGCGTGAACGAGGCCTCGTACCTGTCGTTTGTAGAAATTAGACGTTAATAGATGCTTTTTTGTACTACTGTACTTTGTACTATCCTCAGTGGGTTTAACACTTAAATAAAATACTAGATTTTTCCTGTGGCTTCGCTTGATTTAATGGACGTTTTTTAAGGCTATTTAAAAAAAAAATTGTACTTTTTTCTGAATTAAAGGCATATTTTATATTATTAATAGCTTTTTCTTTCTTTTTTCTGTTTTTTTTCAAAGAATACTAGCAACGTATTTAGGACACACATTCCTGATACCCTTGTTAACTCCTTCAGCTAAGCTAAATGATTGCACGAGGACTGGGTTCACGTCGATACGCGTACCGTGTGTGTAGTGTACTGGGTGGGATTCGAACCCGCGGCCACTTGATCGCAGTTCAACGCTTTAGCCATTGCACTACTTCCGCTTAAATATGCCCACAGTTTTGCAAAATCTACATCAACTCGCGTTTGTTTTTTGTCAAACAATTCACTATCCTTGAGAACAGTGTCCTTTTTTTTACCCCTGATAAATCTGCATATCTCCCGACAGCCATCTTCATCAGATGTTTTATATAGATTCGGCGTTGTTCCATGGAAAACGGAACCCTCTATGATCACTTCGTTGTCCGTCTGTCTATCTGTTAAGGCCCCTTTTCTCAGGACTGCGTAAAAGTGAAATTAACATCAAATACGTATGACGCAGTCCCTTGCAGCTGTAAAAAATCAACCTTCTAAGCCAATGCAATAAAAGGATATTTTAACACTTCGCAGGTTAATTAAAATCTATTGGGTACTTCCTTCTGTCGTAGAATCATGAAATTTGGCGAGTAGCAAGATCTTACAGTACAAGTTAAGGAATAAATCGGAAGTTCGTTAATTTGTTGTTATATCAAATAAAGAAATATTTTTTTGCGATTACAAACAATTATATTTTGAACTTAGAAAATTAACAGGGTATGACGTATATCGATGTATATGATGGGTATACTTTGCGAACGTCAAAGTTAAGTTTGCCTTTTAATCCGACTTGACATATACTCATGTTACAGTTATACGTTTCGGGAACTAATTTTGTGGGGACGCTCGGGAAAAAACGGGCAAATATGGACTAAAATCTACATAAAGTTCGAACGGAACCCTCGTGGCCTCGGTGCGCGAGTCAGACTAGCACTGGTCCGATTTTTTTATAATAAATCCATGTATCCCACTAATATTATAAATGTGAAAGTTTGGATGGATGGATTGATGTTTGTTACTCTTTCACGCAAAAACCACTGAACCGATTGCGATGAAACTTGGTATGTAAATAGTTGGAGACCTGGATTAACGCATAGGTTACTTTTATCCTGATATTCCCACAGGATCGGGACTTACGCGGGAGTAACCGCGGCGCGCTGCTAGTGCTAAGAAAAAATGTAACAATGATCGTATATTGCTGAAAACTTTTAAGTAAGCCAATAATATTTTAGAATTGCTTCACATGTAAATAAAATTACATAAAAAATAAATGTAGAAGTACTAAGATGTACAAAAAATTATCTATAATTTGTTTGTGATTAGAAAAATGTAAACAGTACCAGCTTATCGCTGGTATATTAGCAGAAAGGTTGATCCGACCCAGGTGTTACTCCCTTTTAAATCCCCAAGACAAAAGCGTAAAATCTTTTAAAGTAAACCTTCAATTCAAAAGCTTCACTAATTACAAACAGGTGTGAATATTTAAACATAAAGAATAAAATAAAACACAGAAATTAAAAGAACAAAACAATAAACAAAACCCGTAAGGTGTTATCGACGAGTATTGTTTGACAACACGTGTTTGCAATTGCCGCTGTGGGAACGCCGAAAATAATTAAATTTGTTTGACAAAAAAATACTTTTGTTGTACTTAATTTTTGGGTATAACACTGTTTGATGGAAAATATATAGTTTTGTAACATTGCATTTACCTGTTTTTGGTATTGTCTAGCTGTGTATCGTTACAAGATACAACATTATATAAATTTATTCATGGTATTGGTTATCTTAAATATAAAAATCAATGTTTGTTTGTTCGTATTTCATGCGCTGCCATACCGTTCATGCGATCATAATGAAATATTGCATTCATATCGCCATGAATACAGCAAAGAACATAGGAAATGCCTACACCATTTAGTTTTACAGAACTAATCGACGTAAAAAAAGTGTCTAAAAAAGGTCTATTTGCAAAATCAATTCATTTATCATTTACCTCTCATTAGCTGACCACTGTCACCAAATATAAGGGTCACGATTGCAATCAATTCCCACTTCAGTTAAAAATCAATTTCACATAAAATTTTGTTATTTTCTTGATCGTGAAACTAATTACTCATTGTTTTTATTTGCTACCTCATTAAAGCAATTGTGGAACGTGTAGTCAGCTCCACGAACTACATCCACCACAGTCTCCTCATCTCTACTTTTTTAGACGGTAGTAAGACTATCTGATACTGAACGACTCATCGCAAAACATTTTTTTTTAAAGATACCTCCCGCATTAGGAATTACTCCTGTGTCGCGGGGGACTTTACAAACATAGAAACAACGGACACAAAGAACACCCAGACTCAGGTGGGAATCGAACCCACGACCTATAAGCATAGCGGTCAGGGTCACTAACCACTAGACCAACAGGCCAGTCAAGAAATTAGTTAGTTACATTGTCTTAAGAAGTTGAAAATACTTTCTAATTCAGCTTACAACGAGGCCCTCATACATGGTAATTAGAAGTTCTTTGCTCAGTTTAATTTTTTTTCTACTTTTTAAGGAAGCAACATGACATTACTTTCGATATCTTAAGGTGGACCACAGACTATTGTATATTTTTATCTTTCAAATAATATTTTTTTGTTGTTGTCTGTGTTGTGGTACCAGAGATAAGCCTCATGTTTTTTATTTGTAATTTGCTTCTGTTCTTGTGTACATGTTTTTGTTTAATATGTTTTATGTTCGTCCAATATTTGTGTAAAATAAGAAGTTTTTTTTTTCTTTCTGTATCCGGTATCCGGCCAAACAGCTATCCGTTCATCTCTTCTTTTTTTTTTTTTTTAATAAAGTATACTAGCAACGTGGGTCACACATTACTAGTATTCTTGTTAATCCCTCCAGCTATGCTAAACGCTTATGTTAGAAGTGGGTTCACGTCGGTAGTGCACTGGGTGGGATTCGAACCCGCAACCATTTGATCGCAAGTCTGACGCCTTCGCCATTACGCTACCGCCGCTAGTCCTTAGTGATTGACCAGTTTCCCTCAGTGAACTATTAATTTTAAATTTTTTTTTTTGCTTAGTTAAGCCACGCTGAAAGTTATAATTAATTACACAAATGTCATAAAGAGAGAAGCCCGCCATTTTCATTTAGGAAATTAATTTTAAATTAAACAACGACTCCTGGCCAAAAAAAATGTTTTTTTTTTAATATTAGAGTTTATGGATATAACTTCTAATGACAATATTATGACATCGTGTATAGTCACTGTATTTTTATCTTTTGCATAAAAATATTATAATAAAGATTTGCTTGTAACTGCCTGCTCAATTGTCTGGAGCGAGAGAGCCTGGAGACCTGTGACACAGGGCTTTGCTAGCACAGACTCCAAGTCTCTCACAAAGGTCTTAATGAATACATTTTATTAAAAGAGTAAGCTATTGTCACATTACCTGTAAATAAATAAAATATTTTTTTATTATATCATTATTAGCGGCCACCGTTGCACTCAAACAGAAACGCCACCAATATACCATCACCACGACTGCCTTTGTCTTCCTATTTACCCTGCCACGGAGTTATGGAGATAGAAAAAAAAACCTTTTCACCAGCAAACAAGGAAAGTACTACGTTAGCAGGGCTGTCTAACCACGGTCTTCTGATCAATCATCTATTTTTTGCCGATTCCGTATCCATGGGGCACCGAATGTCTCGTTGAAAACCAGCGCCAGGCATATGTCTCGTCTCGCATATGCTGAACCAGATCCTTTTCTACGGAATTTTATTCAAAATGTAAGTTTATTATTACGTACATTGTATATTAAATGGTATATCGTCATCGTCCGTTCTTTCTTTCTTGGTCAAGTTGGGTGACTCTACACCGATAAAAAATTTGTGTGCTCTGCCTCCTGAACTTGCTTCGATGATGATGATTAAATCAATATATTTACATTGACTAAACTAATCGAAGCAAGTTGTGGTCAGCATGGTTGCATATGCAAAGCAAAGCTTACTATTAGTTAGTTGTATGTTATAATGCTATCTATAAAATCCTGCGAAAGATACTAAAGAAGTTGGAAAATCAACGCTGAGGATGTGATGTTGGGTTTAAATAGTGTAGTCCTTTGTGTTCAATATATTTGACAACAGTTTTTTTTTAAAGACAACTCCAGGATTAGAAATATTTTCCTGTGTCGCGATGGGCTTCACAAACATTTAACAGCGGACGCAAAGAACACCCAGACCCGGAACAACTATTTGTGGATCACACAAATTTTTGTACCGTGTGGGATTTGAACCTACAACACTCGGCGCGGCGTAGTTTTATAGTGATTAGTTTATTTTGCCCTAATTTTTCATTCTACAGGAGATCTTGTATATGTGAAGCTTATATAAAACGCTTGGTGTTCGTAAAATGGTCCAGATGGTTGAATTTCGTGATGTCTTCATTACTGAGTGCCCGCGGTAGTAAGTCATGATAATGCAAAAATGACAAAATAAATTATAATGTTGCCGTGCGCGCGAAACTCCAACATTGTGCGTGTGATACCGCTGTGAACGTGGCTCTACTTTAATCAATTTGTATTTTTTAGAGATACGTAGCTTAGAGCTTTGGGTTTAAAAGATTTACTTTTAAACATAAAAGCTAGAATTTTAAGCTAGAATATTTAATAGTGTATATCTTGTTGTATTCATAGAATGATCAAAATGTGGATACGATAGTTCAAAGTACGGATACACTAAGTTGATCCATCTTAGTGTATGCAATTTTTCGGCAACAGTTCATAAAAAAGTGCAAAATTTAACTTAAGCTTTATAAATGCATTTTTATTTTCCTACATGCATGTCGGAATGTGCTTATCGTATTACAAGAGAAGTCAGAGGTTTTACTGGATAGTTTTACCTTTAAAGCAATAAAAAATCTGTTGAAATTCATTTCCCAATTTTTTTGTGATGTCAGTTCTGTATTACATTTAATACACAAACTGACATATATTAAGTACTACATATATACTTTTTCCATACCTAGTGAATGTGACTTTTTTACGTGCTAAATTTCTAAGACTGTGTAGATAGCAACAAAAAGTACGTACATATTTTTAAATATTATTTACATAAATTACTCTTACGCGTTGATTCTTAAAAAGCATAAAAATTCTAGGACTAAATTTAGAATCTTATTACAATAACTTCATTTTACTTAATTTAAATTAACAACCAGGACCTATTATTAAATTCTTGTTAACAAAATTTAAATTATTTAAATTACGACATTTAAGGTATTTGACTTAGAGGTAGCTTGTGTTTAATTAAGTTAATTATAAAATACTTGATGCTTATGTCATAAGCAATTACCATGTTTAGAATTTTGCTTAATTTACACCATATCATAAGCTCAGCAAACCAGTTTTTGATTGACGTACGTGTAAAAATAAAAATATCCTTTTTATGGCAAACTTCGTCCCTATGACTGCTTCATTGGGATAGTAGGTACTTCTGTAATTCAAAGATGCAAAAGCATTGGTAAGCGCTTTACATCATATTATAGACAAAACATACTCATAAGCTTAAGACGGACGATGTCTTCGATAATAATTACGTACAAACTTATTGCCAGCAGAAAATTATAGTGTATCTGATTAATCATTTGCTGACTTAAGACATCTTCATTTAATTGTTCAATATGCCTAAAACTCAGAATATTATTATTTATTTAATTCATTACAATTATGTCTGAACATTAAATTTACAATAGTAAAAAAAAGGTGACACATACTTAAACAAATAATCCCTAAAACAATGAAAACAAAAACAATTAGATTTATAATTATTAAAAATATAGGGTTGTTACTTCATCCCTCGATAAAGGGACGGGAAGGGGGGGGGGCTTAGGGGAGAGACAGGGGTACCTATACCCCTCACGGCAAATTTTATAAACTGATATATGTATATCTTCACGCTAAGCTAACCTAATTGTTTTCTACGTCACCCAAAATTCAACTGGAAGCATCTTCTATCAGTCAACGTTTTAGTGATCATAATATGCTAGAACTCCAAACGGTTCTCGCATCACAAATGTTGCCATTTAAATCAACGAGTAGAGCTACATTCAATTCGTTTGTATGCTGGCCACCCTCAGTGATGCGGTCGTTTCTCGTTAACCATATAATTGTTTAAATTGTCATAATTTTGCCCGCATAATGCCGCGACATAAATATTTATTTATCGGCGGACAACTGATAACGATAATTACAGATGACCACCGAACCTCGGGTGATTTAAGACTGGATTTTTGGAGCTTTTATTAGGTTGTTATGTAAAATTTGAGGGAATATGAAGTTCTAGTATTCACGTTCTATTCTTAGATTTCTTTGTCTTAAATGAAGAACTATGGTTTTCTATAGAATCTATTTAATTTATGATACTGATTTGGTTATAGAACGAGAGATAACTGATTCAAACAAAATAAATAAAATAAAAATAAATATCTGGAATGATATTTTTTATTATTTTTAAGGCGAATACCAAAAAAAGGAATTTGTCGCGAGGACATATAAACAATAATAATGTCTTTGCAAATATTGATGATTTAATTAATACAATATTTAATTCTAAATTTTATTAATTAGATCATCAATCTTTTTTTAAATTATTTCAAAACCTAACATTTTCATTTCATACCAACTTTTCTGATATTCTTGTACATTTTCTGGTGCAGCGTAGAACAATGTTATATGAAAGTCTTAACTACAGATAGATTATCCATTCCACGATGAGTTTACGTATAAATCAATCTAATATTTCGAGTATACTTCCCATATTTATCACTTGACGTGGTAGACGCGATCCTTGGTACTCTTTAACGCACAAACACCAGTTTTCTAAATGGCTGATCAACGCCTGGATTGACTAATCGGATGTCAAATTTCTTGTCAAGTATATATTGAGTTGCTGAAATCATGGTTAGGACTGGCACTTTGATTTGATCATCGGATCAGTTTACAGGGCTGTCAAATTTTTCTATAAAATCTTATGTCAAATGCAATTTAGCTCTGTTCGTTGAAAAATATTCTGACCAGGCTTGTAGAAACCTGGTGTAAGTCGCTTAACCAGGTTTATCCATCCTTGTACTCGTAACATTTATACTACAGATTGTTAATAGGCCGAAAGGTGGTAATAGTTTTCTGAACAGGTTATGCAGCCCGATCACCAAAGGCAAAGAAAAAACATCATTAATTTGGACATTTTCGACTTATCGGCCAGCTGTGTTAAAAATATAGGCATATAGAACAAATATTGTTTATCAAACTGGCGCCTTCAAGTCAGTCAGAAGTTCGAATTTTGATCGTCAATAAGAAGAGCTTAGAAACTAAGACGTCGAAACTGTAGGAGTGTTCTCCACCTACATATTGGCCGCCAAAGTATCCATTCGATAGGTCGCGTTTGGTTTGTTTCTCTCGCGCCCCGGAGTAAATATAACTCACATGTTACGCGTGTTATCTTACTATCGGTTAGCAGAACTCGAATAGTTTTCGATTGAACTATAACAATAATATCGATTAAAAAAAAAAAAATGTTATTGTTTTACATTGATGCTTTGAGTGATACGAAATAAGCTAAAATATTTAAAAAAAAAAATTACTAGCAGCTATTAGCCAAAATTATGGACAAGTATACTTTTTATTTATTTTGATACGATTCCTTTAGATTAACGTTTTAACGGGTACTGTAAGGTAACCTACATAATATCACTGTTCATCACTGTCTATATAAAGTATAAATATAGTACATGAAGCCCTGTTGAAACTCGACCAAAAGATTTAAAACCAATCTTTCATAGAGTGATCCTATCTTTTGACTGGATAGATATCTGAGACCTGGGTGGGCAGAGGGTAGTGGTGTAACTATACCATCTGAATACCATCTAACTAGCCCGTGGCTAATTCTCCGGATGGTGTCCGTTGGGTGCCACACACATATCTATCGATGATATAATGGATTAGTTTTCGGTGATCGTCAGTGGTTACCACATCTATCTGGGGGCCCCTCGGGTCTGGGGCCCGTGGCATTTTGCCCGCTCTGCCACCCTATGGTTACGCCACTGGCAGAGGGGTATTAAACCCCCACATTGAGTCAACTATAATTTGAACCCACCAACGTAATAGGAACCTGTTGCCGTCAACGTGTGGGAGAAAGGGATATTGCTTACAGATGGATTGGTGAGTTTAAGAAATAGCTCCAGAAGGTTCCATAACTTTTGTAATCTGTTGTCCAAATTAATACTTTATTTTCCAACTGTTAAAATTTACTACTGGATAATTTAGTTACTGCTTTCAAGACAACTATCCCGTACTTTCAACAGTGTCATGCTCGGTAGAAGCATCTTGACCTTTCCTGAGTCCCATTAGTTCTCTCAGGCACTGAATATTCTAAAGTTATTAAATATAAAATAGAGTTTAAGATTACTTAACATTCTACTTTCACTTTAAAGTGAGAACCTTTCGTGTTTGGGAACGAGTATCGTTCGAGATACGAACCAATATTGCGTGCGTGCTCTCACCTTTACCACGTGACGTAGTGATGTCTATTTTCACATTACATTTGTAAGCCATATCTGGGTATTTGAGAATTTAAATATTAGGAAGCGTTCTTGAGATAGAGTCTTTATTAGTTATTAGGAGTTAAATATAATAAAGATCACTGTTTTCGTAAAAACAGTAAATTGAAAACGGGCTTTTGTTGAGTTCAATTTATTTTTTAATAATATTTATTCACCTCAGCATTAAATAACAATAATTGGTTTGAGCTAATTGCAGTTTTACTGTTTGCTTTGTCACACTGACAAGTGTGTGTACAGTTGTCAGTGTGACAAAGCAAACAGTAAAACTTCTAAAAAGTATTTATTTATTAAGCATTACCAAAAAATCTTAATTTGTCAATCCTCTGTGCCCGAAAAATACCGAAGAAAATGAAACAAGCAATATATTTTAGTTATGGTATATTTCTTGTCCAAGTTAGTCTCAATATTGTAATTACTTACTGCAATAGTAAAAGATCGCACGTTTTATTACAAATAAACGATAAGGGCGTCTGCAGACAGACAGACGATACATCTGCGGTTGGTCGCGTGTCGCTCCGCACCGGCCGCGCCGACTTAATTAGACGTTATAAGAATGGCGTGGAGTGGACATCATTTTGCAATTTTTGGTAATAAGTTGTTTTTTAATAAGTTTAGTTGTGTCAAAAATGTTAAAACTTGTTTTTAAATAACAGTCCAGCCCAAAAAGTGATTGTAGTGAAATATAATTTTTTAAGTAGTTAATACATAGGAGAGAATAAACTCGAAAAATTTATGCAGTCTTAATGATTAAATAATAATTGACTCCAGTGCCAGTAAAAAATATATTATGGATTATAAATTATAGTCAGTTATGGTCAATTTGTTTATTCATAGAAGGTTACTTACCTACCCTTTTTCTAAACCCTTATGACAATGTAAGAATGTTGTTGATTATTTTGGTAGAAAAAACTTCTGTTATAAATATTCATAAATTCTGTTCTCACTATCCTAAACTTTTGAATATACGCAGCAGGGGCCAGTCACTATTATTATTAGCTATTACCAGTCACTCTTACCCTATTTAATTTAAATGAAATAAAAAAATGTTTTCGCAGTCGTCTCCACACACGTCTATGTTGTCAAACGGTCGCCGCGCACCTGAACAGTGACTGATGACGTTCTCAGTTGCAGAATGTACTTGTTACAATATTACGGCATGTGGTGTCGGGTATTTATTTCTCAAAAATATTACGATCATCTACAAAAGTGGTAGAAAAAAAATCATACTTGACTTTACAAAAAAGAGAAACTTTAATTACAAACCAATGGAATCTAGGGTAGGTATACATTGCTACATATTAATAAAATTTCACTTAAAGCTTGCAACATTTACCTACAGGCCCTACTGCCCTACAGCTAAGTAACAGGTTGTGTCAAGCAATTTAAAATACTTCTTGGCCTATCAATTAAGTAGGTACGTACGCACTTTTGTTTCAAAAAGTATTTTAAGTGCTTATAATATATATGTGTCGGTATTCATTTATCTTTATGGGGTCCATGTTGTCATTGTCAAAAGACAATGGAGATTATCTTCTTGCACGTTGTGTACCACTTTATTTCGAAAAATGTACAGTACCTATGCAACAAATTTTATATGTACAAAATAACTTTGTGAACTTTCAAAGGTAGCATCGGAACCTTTAAATAATACGGAAGTTGTACAATGTACATACTCGATAAGAAAGCATACTCGATTACATGTAGGATATGTGTCATTTGTCAAGTGAGAACAGGCCGAGACATGTTGCAACATGTCTACAATATATTGTTACGGAATTGAATTGAGTTCTAGGTCAAAATCGAAGCCAAATTTGCTTTAATAATGTTATGACATAACGATATCATAGAGATTATGAATATAATCTTTCGCTTCAATATCATTGTTTTTATGATAAAGTGACCTGTCCGTATCCGCTGCAGTATCCCGGGAAATGATATTATACAGTAAGGCAAACCTGGGAGAAACTATTTTAAAAGAGTACGAATAACTGTGAGGGTGTTGTGGGGTGACTGGGAGAAGCAATGTCCAGCAGTGAATTGCAATAGGTTGATTGATTAATTGAAGAGTAATTACTCTTGATTAACAGTTTCTATTACTCCCAGGCTACCAATTTGTACTATTATAATACACCAAGAGGGAAAAATCTCGTTGCCAAGAAATGCTACAAAATTATGTTTACCTTGACAGATATAACATGGAGACAACAGTACTCATAGTAGGTAGATACATCAGTGAGTGATAGAGAAGTCATATCAAAAAATGTCCTTGAACATAAGGACAAACTGAAGAGACAAGACAAGTCCTTGGCTCATTGAATAACGTCACCAACATACACCCACGCAGGACAATTTCTGTACCAACAAGACCTGGACATAATGGGCACTAGTTTGCATTCGGCAATCAAGATACTGCTATTCAGCTGCGAGTATTTGTACCTTTGGTACAGTTACCCAGTTGCATCGCAATAAATTACTGCAGTTCTAGGTAATCTACAAACCTTATGCAAAGTGTGATCTCTCAATTTTTTACCCACAAAATCTATCAACCTACACGCTTTGACTTAGTCAGACATTTGCATAAAAAACAATAGCAATAAAACTATTAGTTAGTTAAAGTTAAAAACCCACATCACTTTGACACTAGGCATTCATTAAAATACTTCTTTGTTGCTAAGAAATATATCTTGAACATTTTAAGTGTGGCATCCCAAAAAATAGATACGATTCCCAACTTAGGTGGCAATACTTTTTTACTTAACCTTTAACAAAAGAAGAAGTTAAGATTCTTTGGAAAATGGGCTCAATTAACTATTGGCATTGTGGCATTTTGAAAGGATGCCGATACATTTTTATATTAAAGGTTAAGTTAATGATCTGTGATCAGCAGCACAGATCTATATGTATGTATTGCACCATTTGATGGTAATTCTAAACAAACAAACAGATACATTATCACCTCCTATGATATTCTAATTAAATATGTTTCTAAAAACTTAATGTTTAATGGTATATCGGCTATCGTTTTTACCAAAACATATGCGATAAACAAAGAAAAGTCATTAGTCTTTTTGTTCTTAATCTCTGACCGACGATAGACCGATATTTTTGATCGTAAAACTTATAAAAAGTCCAGTATAATCTTAGCTACAGTAAACAATAAAGAGTGTTCCAGTGTTCCATTTCTGAAGTGGTAGGCATACTTTAATGACACCGATATCTGTTTAACACCACCAGTTGCAGAGTTAACCTCTATTCCCGCGAAGCTTTACCAAACCAGTAACACACCAGCTTAAAAAAAAACGTGTGCGTCTCAGGACGCCCGACAGAAGTGATAACTTAAACTAATCTAAGTTGAACTATTTAATATTGAAATTGTTTAACTTGAGAAAACTCTAGAGAGGAGGAGCCTGCCTACCGCTACCGTATGCGTGAGAGAAAGGAAAGCCAGACAGACTGGCGCCGTAACGCGTTACGTAACGAAGCGGTTTACCCTCCCATAAGAAGTTATCACTTCAAAATTATACTAGGCTGGTAATAGTATCTAACCACGTATTGTCGTAGTTGTAGGGCTTACTCTAATCGAGCGGCTACCTCCATTTGCTGAATAAATATATCATTTCCTAAGTATATATATGTGAGCATAGTAGTTTTAACTACATTTTAATAGTTTTCTACCGCATATATCACATGTAAAGTGGTTTTGGGTAAGTTAGCAGCAAGGACTGAATAGAGTCACAAAGTTAGTCACTCCTCCATATAGCATTTTAAATTTTGCACGAATTGTATATTGTTTATACAATTTTGAATTCGGATTATTATGAACATTAAAAAAACAATCTAAGCAAGCCATTTTCGAGTACTGCGCTTACCGACGAACTGATGGATGTATTTTAGATATCTACCTTATACCGGTGAGTACCTATATGTACCAAATACAGGCATCAGCAGAGAATGCATGATGTGCCGGAATGCGAGCAAAATGCAGTTAGTGCTGCACCGCAACTGTTCGCCACTCTAAATCCATTATTTACACCTTAAAATGGTCGGTCTGTGTGTCTATCTAGATTCTTGTTTTATTTGCATGATATGTAATAGCTTTGTTGTATCAAGCCATGGCGATTTTCTTCGTTAGTTAAACCACTTTTGGACAATGTCGACAATAAATTGAAATTTTTCTAAGTTTTTTCAACTTCAAAGTAATCAGCAACTGTAACCGGTAAACTCGGTAACTTTCAACGATGAATAGTGTGGAAAATTACGATAAATAGCGTTTGCCTCGATCCCGGCATACAACTTGGGCCTCCCAAGTTGTATGCCAGGATCGAGGCAAATGGCGCTATTTCGTCTCTACCTTCCCTGGAGCGGAGTGTGTGAGCATATGTACGGATGTTTTTCTAACCGTCTGACACATGAATACAGCTGATATCGTCCATCGAAATACTCCATCTTACAGAAAACCATGGTTAAACAGTATTACTGGTTACTGATGATACCTACTGGTGTTACTGAGTACATCAAACAACACGTGAATGTCTCTTTTTAGCTTTTGCGAAGGGTATACGGAGTTCATGAACTCAAATCAAGTCTTGTAGTCAAGGCGGGCTCCAAATTTTTATCTGGATGAACCACAATGTGGGAAGAAAAACCCTCCTACCATCCCACGGTAGGAACCCTTGTTGTTCAACGATGGACTACGTTCTGCCGAGGCTTCCATAGGATTCTTAAATATATCTAAATAATAGGAATCAAAGAGAAATATGCGATCAAATACTCATTCATTAGTGTTGTGATGGATTATGATCTTGCTGAGGAGTAGTTGCGTCAGCTACGATCAACTCTGGTTTAGTAAGACACCAAGAACTACTTACCCTCCTGCTGGAACTGACCTTGTTTGCTTCTTAATTTTGCATGCCATGTTTCTTTGAGCCTGAAACTTGATACCATTCATACCTCAGTGATTGTTGGAAACTTATCGCCAATGAAGGCACTCACAAAGACGCGAGCATTCTATCACGAATCAAGATTATATTAAAACCTAACCTAGGTCTCGTATTGTGTAATAAATCTTCACTTTTTTCATTTTTGCAGGCATGCATACAAGCAGCTGTTAAGGGCGAGTTACCTTCTAAATATAATTGTTAGATTCACAGAACGCGAAAAACGTGTCTCGGGCGTGGATTATAGAGTTCATTGTTCTATGCTTATTATTATAATTACTAAATAAATTTTACTGTTACTAACTTACGGTTATTTGTAAAATTATATTAATTACATGTCCGAAATCAATTTCAGTTTGGCGTGATTGAGTCGAACTAATTAGAAATATGAATGAAGTACTAAATTTTGCCTGCGCCTTCGCTGGCGTTACTGTGGATTTTGTCAATCAGTTTAGGTATCCGTCAGAAAAAGAACTTTTTTTACATTACATTATCTTGAGAAATAATAAAAGTGAAAAGCTTATCTGTAAATGAAAAGAAATTGTTTTGTTAAAAGTTCGATCATCATCGCCTTAACAACAAAGGCTCGAGCCGAAGAACAAAATGCATACAAAATGGATTAAAATAAATGTTGCCGAAATACGGTGAGAATGCGTGGGAGCTGGAGCGATCCGCGGTGTCTCTTTTATAAATAATATCCCAACTTGGTTATTTATTTGAGGTAGCAATGTTTTAGTTTATATAAAATCAATCGTAAATCAAAGGTAAAGTAGAAATTTGACAGAATATACAACAGGTCGTAATCGAACAGCTCCCTTGCGGTAGATCGTCTAGGATCCTTCCGGCGTTTAAAAAAACTATAAAAAAGTGCTGTTTCCGGTTTTCCCTTCCTCTTTACTGGGTCATTAAAACTAGAAAGAACAGGGTTATCAACGTGCAAGTAGCACCCACCGTATCGTGAACCACAAACCACAAAATAAATAGTAAACTCTAAAATTACTTAACATTCTCATTTATTTCATTATGTATTTATACGGGAATTAACGCGATCAACTTGGTCGAAATGTTAGGCAATTCAGAAGTATGTATGTAATAGCTATTTCATATCGCGTTAATTCTCGTATAAATACATAATTAAGTATATCATGAAACGCGAAAGTTTAAAAGTTAGTATTCTCATTTATAACCAAAAAAAGGGAGAAGGTTCCGTGTTCGGGTGTGTGAATTTTTTTTTTAATGTATGTTCACCGATATTTCCGTCATCTATGGACCGATCTCAAAAATTGTTCTTTTGTTTGAAAGGGTATGCTCCCCAGGTGGTCTCATTGTCACCAAGTCCGGATTTGATGATGGTACCTGAGGGAAAACGAAGGAAACCTTCTTTATAACTTATTCAATCGATTTCAACAAATTGCTGGACAAACTAAACATCTTACCACTTTATCCCAATAATGTTATTAAACTAAAGTTCGGTAATTTAAATTACAGTTAGTAATATTCTTAATACCGTATCTACTCAGTACGTACGTAGATACCTTACACTAAAAATGGAAAATGAAACACTTCAAAAAAAGTTAAACCGACTTCAAAAGCACTAAGAATGGCACTGAAAAGTTAAAACAAACTTAATTAAAAATACTACATACATGTGACACTTTAAAAATAATAAGTAACAATATAAAAGCACCTGGTTGGTTTGAAGTCGGTGCCAAGCTCGAAACGCTTATTTGAAGTCTTTTTAAGTGTTTATTTCCGAACTATAGACAGGATGTGTTACACCTACGTTTAACCAGTTCATGACAAATGCCATGTAAGATGTAATGATGCCAGAGCAATGTAATAGATAAAGAGTTTATTGTCATTCATTTTGGAACTGCAACTAGCCATTTCTGACATTGCAGTCCAGAAAGGCGCGTGGAACGTGTTGCACCACTACCATATCGCACAGGAAGTTTTTCTAATTTCTTTTAGTTCATCATAATGAGACTTATGATGAACCAGAAGAAATTAGAAAACTTCCTGTTTAGACTTGACAAATATGCCAGTAACGGACAGAATTACACCCAGACTTAAAACAGCTATTAGTTCAGCACACAATTAATTACCCAAACCAAGTGGGGATCAAACCCATTACACTCCACGCCGTTGCAGTTGGCTAAGTGACTAGTGTAGTAATATAGTAATTACTGATCCGGACACTCTACAAATTGCTAAGAGAACATAAGGTTCATTTATTTTCAAAATATGTATGATAGGAGTATTTCGCCAATCGCCAGAAATAATAAATATAAATAAATTATAGTTTAGTACTACTACTTCAGTAACGAACTGAATGAAAAAAGCAAAAATAAAACCACTATCCACCTCCTGGATTCATCATCCGACCAGCGTTAGCTAGTTCAACCTGTTGGACTCGTCAAAACGGATTATATGAGCCCAAACTCAAGGGGTTTACTAGTAGCCACTGAAGAGTTCCCCTATCCACCTTCTCCATAATCAGATCAGTTCCAAGATGCCAAATTATAGTATTGTCATCCAAACTACATATTTACAAAGTTTCATTTCGATACAACAAGTACAAGGTAGGTTAAAAATAACTTCAAGATGTCTTTACATAGTTAGTTAGAAGTGAAGCTAATGAAGACGTGTTAATAAAGTGGAATATTTCAGTATCTTCGTCAGTATTATACCATTTGCAATTTATCCTATCATTTTGAAGGGGACGAAGACTAGGCTAACAGAAACAATTTAGAGATGTACTATGGCTTACTAGCGGCAAGCATTCGCCTCCGGTCACGGCATCGTCGCGACCTCGCCACGCACCACGGAGCTCGCCCCCGGAGCCCCAGACGCACTAATTACGTTCACGATAACATCCACTGAACGCAGACACCAGAACGGCCATCTTGATCGAACATGTGAAAGTGTGATTGAAGCTTTTAATGTCTATGTTGGTTTAGTTGAATATTCTTTATTAATTTATAAGAGAGACATTATTATTTTACAGAGCAGTACCCTACTATTGTTGGGTATCCCTGATAACGTGTAATACAAAATTGCTTGACAAACAAACTTACATTCGCATTTATAGTATAAATTAATATGTATATTACTTAGCATGCGTCCAATAAATTAACACGGAAAGACGTGAAACTAATATCTCTGCCACGTCAGACTCCAAAACTTATTTTCGTCAGTACTTAAAATGTAAAGTGAAAGCAACCACCCCTATTGTTCCATTGTAGAGATATCTTTATTGCAGATCTACCCCTCGCAAAACCACCAGACCGATTCATGGTATCAGTTGGCAACAGCGATCGGTGTAATCGTTCTATAATTATTGTGTTTGGTTAAGGCGAGGCGAAAGATTGTCACGAACTAGTAAATGCCTTAATCTATTAGTAATTCTTATGTTAGATTCCATGAACTTTGGTGCTTAATTGAATTGAAATGCAATTAATTGCCAATAATATCGAACAATATCGCCTACGTCAACTTATTTTAACACGCTTTTATTAAGAGATTCACTTCTGATTAACTAACAAAGAAAACAAATCTTAGAAAGGAATTTTAAACTGCTTCTAATGGTTGAAACTTTTAATGTTTAATCTATTAACAAATTTTCATACAGCCGAAGTTCCACCTTGTATGGTGTACTGCAATCATCTTTTTGATGACTCAGCTAAATATCAACTTGAAGCACTGGACTCTGTAGACCTGCACTGTAGATGTGCTCACGAAAAGAGCACTGCATACTCTTGAGCATCGTCGAAGTCGCCTGCTTATATCTTTTCTAAAGGATTCACTTTGGTGAGTGTGCGAAGGCTCTCTTCGAATTCATTTGACCCTCACCATTCCTTCATCGGACGACTAGACGCAGACAGAGGTTCCACCCTTTCATTGTCGAAACATCAAAAAGTCGAACGAAACGTTTTGACAGCTCCTTTTTGGTTCGAGTCGCCAAGGTCTGGAATGAACTGCCTGTCTATTTTTCCAGACAACTATAATCCTGGAACGTTCAAGAGTAGAGTGAATAGGTTTCTCTTGGATAGACCTGTACCATCTTCGTCTTCATCATCACTTTACATCAGGTGAGTTGGAAGACAAATGGAATAGGTCCATTACCATACACATTCCATACAATATAAACATGTGAAGTGACAATACTATAATTTTGCATCTTGAAGCTGATATGATGATGCAACCAGGAGGTGGATGGTGTTTATTAGTATTATGGTTTATAACTAACTAAAAGACCCCCAGAGTTTGAGCTCATATAATTTGTTTTGACGCGTCCAACAAATTAGGCTCGGTAACGATGGTGTCATGATGGTGGAGCCGGTAGTAAAACATGTGTTTTTAGCTTTCATAAACTTTAAATTATTTCTAGAGAAACTCTTGTAAAGTGGATTTACATCGTAAGTTTACTTGGTGGAGTTCGAACCCTTAACCAACACGATCGCAAGTACCACACGTTAGCCATTAGGTACCGTCGTTAATTGCTAATTTCTTACCGACATCTATATAATACGTGAAGTGAATTCTTTTTACTCCTTTTTTAACAAATTTTGCAAACGCAAGGAATGTCAAATTTTAAATACTTCAAGTTCATGTGTCGAAGAAGTGCAGAAACCTAAAATTTATAAAGAATATGTGTTATACACTTAAAAATGAATGAAGGCCAACGACGCGATCTCTAGTATTTTTACTTTAGTATCACATCTAAACAGTACTCCGCTGATCACGTCGTATGCCAGGATCTTTTCATCAAATTCAAGATTCATTTATTTCAAATTCAGTCTGTATTTAACAGGTAAAGGTGTTTTCAGATTTAACACGTGCCCCTTCAAAACCAAAAGCAAAATGACGTAAATTGAATTAAATAAGCCTCATAAGGACAGTTTCTCCCTTCTGTGCAAAGGATGTGATAGTCTGATAATTACAGTTGGTTCGACAGCCTCCGCGGCGCCGCCGGTTTCCTAGCAACTAGGCGCCGGTGGGACGCGTCTGGTTTACTGGCTTGTTGAAAACAAGAACATACTAACTACTGGAAGTGGGATAATAAAAACAATTATCATGACTAATTTTAGAAATTATTATTCGAAAATAAGATTTTATTGATTCCTTTGAGATATTTAATTAATATTATCATATCATCTGCTAGGTTAGTAAACTATAAGCCGTTTGTAATCAAAACCAGTCGTAACAAATATGGGAGCAACACACCTCTATTCTACATCCTCGGATAATGTAGTGCTATTTTTAATAAAGTAGACAGACATTTTCTCCGAAAAAATAGTAACATAAAAAGAAAGTGAAAACATAACTTCACAATGTATTTGCATATACATACACACACGCATCTATATATATATAATTAGGTTAAAAAAAAAATAAACAAAGAAATCTCTCTGTCTCTCTCTCACTCACTCACTCCCTCTCACTCTCTCCCTCCCACTCTCCCTCTCTCCCGGGATCTCCATGTCTCTCTGACGCTGTACTTGTAAATATAAGAAACTCGTCATAATTTTTTTTTTAAATATATGACACTCGGACACATTTTCCATACATTTTCGATCAGGGTCACGTGTCCTCACGTGTCCTGACTCGAGTTTAACATTTTTTACCCATCTCAAAAAGTGACCAACGCTGCTAAAGAAGTTTTCACTTCAAAGAACTATATAATTTAGTTTAGTATTATATAGTTTTAATTTGGTCTTAATAATTAAATTTTAACCTTACATGTATGTACACTTTAGATATAGTTAATACGGTTCTTACCTTTAATTAAAAGCATAGATACACAGGTACAAGTACTCTCCAAACTTAATGGCCGACCTAAAGTTGAATATTTAAGCATTTTGTCCTATAAAATAATGTTGCAAACATCGATACCAATTATACATACATCAATATCTGATTATTGCAAATGATATTCGCGCGTTAAAGACACTCTCAAAACTTTTTTCTTTTACCTAAACTTTTTTAGTATCTCGCCTGACATCGACGTGGCAGATCGATTCGTCTCTTGATAAATGGGGACTTCAACTAGTTGGACCTAACTGAAATACACGCGAGTGCAACTGTTTATATTTAATAAATACTAGCAACCCATCCCGGCTTCGTACGGGTAGCAGAGACATATTCAACAATCATCATCATATTTCAATCAATTTACACAAAACCTTAACAAATTATTTACCCAAACCTTCCTCATGAATCGCTCTATCTATTGGTGATAACCGCTTGAAAATCCGTTTAGTAGTTTTTGAACAGACAGACAGACAGACGCGGCGGGAGACTTTGTTTCAAAATATGTAGTGATGAGTACTACTTACGCATTTTTTTACCCTCTGAAAACTCTTCTAAAACACAACTCACTAAGTAAACACAACACTTAATGAGTAATGTAGATTGTTTCTTGCTCTAAACGCATAATTCCGTTATGCGTTGATAGAACAAAAAATATAAACGCGAGAACGGAATTAAACAGCGGTATTGCAAGCCATTTCTAAGAACCAATTAATAATGGGTTTAGCTTTGTATTCATTTGCATACAATACGAAGGTCATCTTGTATCTGTACATTTACTGAACAGATCGAAATAACACGGATATCATAATATATGGACTATCACCGTTACAAAATGATAATTTTTAGGGTTCCGTTGCTCAAAAAGAAAAAAGGAACCCTTAGGTATAGGATCAGTCTGTTGTCCGTCTGTCTGTCTGTCAAGGTCCTTTTTCTCAGGAACTCGTGGACTTATCAAGATGAAATTAATACCAAATACGTCAGCGGTCCCTTAAAGCTGTCAAAATCAAGTTTCTAAGTCAACTCAAGCAAAACCTATAGGGTAGGTACTTCCTATTGACGTAGAATCATGAAATTTTGGTAAGAAACACGGTCTGATAGCACAAGTAAAGTCCTTAATTTCTTGTTATAACACATAAAAATACAGTATTTGCGATTACAAACTTATATTTTGCGGTTGGAAATTGTTGTTTTGTCGTAAGTCAAGCGGCGGTAGCGTAATGGCTAAGGCGTCGGACTTGCGATCAAGTGGTTGCGGGTTCGAACCCCACCCAGTGCACTACCGACGTGAACCCACTCCTAACACAAACACTTTGCTTAGCTGGAGGGGTTAACAAGAATGTGTGACCCACGTAAGAACTGCAAAATTAAATTTGTCTTTCGGAAAAGTCGGACAAAAATCTTCGAGAATCAATTCCCGAGATGGAAGTTCTGTCTACACATAAGATTGCTTACGGAACCCTCAGTGCGTAAGTCAGACTCGCACTTGTCCGGTGTTTTATTTATAAATAGGCGTTCACCGCAGTTTCACTTGCGTTTATGGTCACTGCTCCGCTCCTAAGGATCCTACCGTGATATTACATAGCCTATAACCTTCCTCAATTCATAACATATTCAAAACAAAAATAATTTCCAGAGATTAGCGCGTTTAAACAAACAAAACTAAAACAAAAAAACCGGCCAAGTGCGAGTCGGAGTCACGCATGAAGGGTTCCGCACCATCGAACAAGATTGAATACTATAAGCAAAAAAAATACATCTCTAGTAGGGGAGCCCCCTTTATTTTTTAATTATTTTTATTTTTATTATTTGTTGTTATAGCGGCAACAGATACACACATTCTGTGAAAATTTCAACTGTCTACCTACTACGGATCATGAGATACAGCCTGGTGATAGACGGACAGACAGACGGATGGACAGCGGAGTCTTAGTAATAGGGTCCCGTTTACCATTTGGGTACGGAACCCTAAAACATGTAACACACTGACATGCGTAGGTATTAGAAACTAATTAAATTTGTTAGATTTTTCACTGTACCTATGGCTTAGATCATATAGTAAGATAGCGCTGTTTAATGCATCTTGAGCATTATTATTATAATTCTGCATCATTTCTATAAAATATACTAGAAATATATAATATCTACTTATCTCTTAGACATAGATCTCTGGGATCTAGGTCTAAGAGATAAGCCACCAGACCTTTCTCATTTTCTAAGCGCTTGCTTGAGCCGACCAATGCCTAACCTGCGATTGAGCCGCTGATTTCATGTAATTGTAGCACCTGGTATCTGAAAATTGGCCGCCGGCTATATACCATACTTTTAGAGTCTCTACCAATACTACTCCATACGATAGTACACATTTTGTTCCTCAGAAAATAAGCAAGGTCTGGCGGCCCTGGGATCTTGGTCTACGTCTATCTACGATCACATAGATACCACTTCTATTTACGCTATGTGGTGTATCGCCCTAACACACATTATTAGTCATTTAAACTGCGGTTTTATATCCGAATGTAACGCTCCCATAACATGCGTCGTCATTTTATGATCGCAAATATAACGTTTAAGATTGCAATCTCCGATGAACTTAACGATGCAATCGTTAAAATGTTTAATTAAATTATTATATTTGACAAATCAATAACGAGCGTTTGGTTACAGTGTATTACTAACTATTGCATGTGTACTACTGCTACCTAATAGGGGTAATCTTTACAAGGTATAATGACTTTTAGTTTACGCGATTCGATCGAGATGTCGGATAAAGAAAATGATTTCTTCCAGACTTAAAAATCGCGAAAGTTTAAGAACAGTGAGTATTAATTTGTCTGTGGCTGAAAATATTTTTTGAAATTAAATTTAGGAATGTTAATGCATTGTGATATGTAGTATATGAACATTTTATAGATCCCCGGAGATCACCTATTCTCAAAGCACCGAAATTTGCCATTTTCCAAAAAAATTACACCAGGTCCCTTAATTTTGCGTAAAATTAAGGATGGCAGTCAAAATACATATTAAGAGACTATCTAGAATTGGGTAATAAAGAGTTTCAGCAATTAATTGTTGTTTAACTATTTTCGCATTCAAAAGAATTAAGAATTCAGACAACTGCGCTCGCGTGAACGGAGGTAATGGTAACCATGGAGCAGATATCTGCACCGTTGTAACTTAGAGGTAAGTTTCATGTATCGGGCTCTGCATATTGTACCACATCTGAATACACATATGAGCATCTAACAAGCAAGTGAGTATGTGCGTTAATCGAATATATTACAAACAGAAGGCACCTCATCGCTAACAGAATCATAAATACATTGTAAATACACTTTTAATTGCAGGAGTCATAGCACGATGTCTCCTGCAATGAAGATTTAGTATCGGAAATATTGTACCCTACCTCCTTAAAGCTAAGATAACCTTTTGTTCCCTAGATTAAAATATGACCTACGAATTATATTCTAGCATTACCTTAGCCTTACATCTCATCATCACCTCTTCTTCTATATCAACTCCATAACGTGAGAAACATAATGTTAGATGTAACCGATACTGTCCAACATCATACGTAGCAATGAAATACTAAAATTGGGCAAAGTTAGAAACGATTGCTTGACCACCCACCGCCATTGTCGAATGTCGCTCGACCAAGCAATTTACACTTGTGTGTGTATGCTTATACGCGGGCAGCCGGTTCGTCTGGCTGTATCTACAGCGAAAATGTTTCTTGTGCCAAGTTCATTGTAAGTACAAAATGAGGGTAGCTACAGTTTTATATGATTTGAAAGATTTCCCATTTTCAGATATGAGGATAACCGGAGATTTCGTTATACACACGCTAGGATCGGAATAGGAATCGGAAACCACTGACCATATGTTTATTTGTAATTTTTCGCGTAGACAATGCAGCAAGCAAGGCAAGCGACAATAATTCTCTGTCTACTCATAATGGAATGAAATGGATGAATGGATGACGTCTAAAGGAAACTACTTGTTCTCGGTGTCCAAACTACCTCATTTTAGTCAATTTTGTTATAATAATGCATGTAAAATATTCTACCGTAGACTGTTTATTTAATTTAAGATAACTCATCATTTGTCGAGAGTCATAATTAATTGATTTCATAGCAATATACACTGTGTTGAAAATTTTTATACGAAATAAATTTTAAAACATTGCATTGCTATAAATTAAATAGATAGATAGATTACACTTTATTTGTACATCAAGGTTTTACAAAGAATATTTAACAGGAGATTTTTAAAAAGAAAATTAAATAATTACATTACATTAAATTATTATATTATACGATCAATTACCATAAAAAAATAATTAAATTAGGTCATCGCAACTGCTGAGAAGGCTTGCGTTAAGCAAGGGTTTGTCATCAGTCCCCGCGAGGAGGCGGCGTCCGCGTGTGCCTGGACGTCGCCTAATTGAGAGGTTTTTTTACCCGGAGGTGGTGCCCGCGCTTTTGCGGGCGGGCGCCAGGGGGGGTCCGGATGCCTTAATAATAGCTGTTCCCGGATCCCTCCTATTTAAGGCGCAGTACGGCACACCGTGTGGTTTTAGTCAGTTCGATTCCGACACACCGCCCCACTGAAAACCCCGGTGGGGTGACGGCCCGAGGGGGTTTCCACACGCACAAAAAAAAAACAGTTTGTCTTCGGAGGAAAGACAGAAAGAAAGAAAGAACGGGTTTGTGCAAGTAAGCATTCGTACCGTCCCGTTTAATGTATGTGTCTATAACAACTTGTCACCTCGATCATATTCGCTACCAATGCGAGAGTCAGAACACGCGACAAGTGCCTGCGACCGTGGGAACTCGCAGGTTCCGCGAGATAAATCCGTTGGTCGATGCTTCCCGCACTTTGCATTGCATATTAATGTCCCCATATGTATAATGTTAACCTATTTATGTAAGTTCACAGTCCTTAATTGGTTCCCTTGCTCTTATCACTTGTCTATCTATAGTTTACTAGCAACCCGCCCGGCTTCGCACGGGTACAATTTATATACCTAAACCTTCCTCATGAATCACTCTATCTATTAGTGAAAACCGCATGAAAATTCGTTCAGTAGTTTTCAGTTTATCGCAAACAGACAGACAGACAGACGTGGCGGGGGACTTTGTTTTATAATATGTAGTGATGTGTAATGATGATGTTATTAATATATTCTGGATCATACTTGGTGTGCTTCAATTCATAAAATATGACACAATTATTGTTGTGATAGGTGTTTTTTTTTTAATTCGAGGGCAGGCACAGGAAATTAAGGTCATTCCATGGAGTATTAAGAAAAACATCGATATTTACATCTAAAGTAAATAAGATTCATTTAAATGAAAAATAATACTCAAATTTGGATAAAATAAAAGCCATAGGTACTAACTTTTAAACTATAGCGATGTGTAATATGCTAACATGTCACGAGATATTATTATTATTATTAGGAAACCTCTGGTTAAATAATTTTGTTCACGTGTAATGTTGGGAGGGAAAAGAGAGAGGTGTGAGAGTAGGGTTGGAGCGAAGCGGGCAGTACTCCAAGTGTTGCAACTTTTATAGTCACCGGTAACTAAACTGCTATTGCCCGAGTAATTATTGCCCATCTTACTTGTAATTATACATAAAAACATAATTATTATAAACACACACATAGCTTTTTAGGACTAATTAAATTTCTTTACATGGTCTGCGTCATAGTAAACTCAGAGCATTAAGTTTCTTCGTAATTGATTTATAAACTAGCAATGCATCTAAAAAGGAATGCAATAAGTTATTGACTCATAATAATTAACATAATTTAAAAATATTTCCCAGACATAATTATTCCTCAGATAAATAAATAAAGCTTCGACTAAAGTATAAATAGTAATCGACATATAAGTAACAAATATCAGAGTAATTATCGTTTAAAAGTGTTCACACAAGGGAGTATGTGGCACGGAGCGATCCCATAATCCTTCACTCGTCTCAATGCTATTTAAAGTCGGCCCTTACACCGTAGAAGCGAATATTGCATTCTTTGCATACCTGTTGATGTGGTGCAAGTTACGAGCGGCGCGGTGTGCCACTATACTGTTTATTTATTTATCTCTTTATTGTACACCTTTTAAATGAAGTACAATACAAACATAATATTAATATTTAGGTATATCAATCGGCGGTCTTATCGCTCACAGCAATTTCTTCCTGAAAACCTTTGTATGGATATAATCAAATATAATAATACTTATACTTACTTTAGATGTAAATATCGATGTTTTTCTTAAAACATATTTTTTTTATTACCAGCGTATACTTTCTCTCGAAAAAGGACGAATCAGTAACAGTAACTACAAAATTTAACTCGGTTCGACGAATTTGCGGGACCAATAATAATTATTATTCCATTATTATTTCAGTTCGAAAATTGTTTCCATATTCTAGTATCATTAATCCATTAAACAACTGTTATAATTGCATATCAATAGAAACATAATTTCTTATACCCGATAAAACGCACATCGTCATTATAATTCAAAGTGTAACTTTTGATACAAAGTCGCTTTAATACTTAAATACACATAATATATAATAGTTATTTATCTCATGTACTTCTTTGGCTTGTCTCCAAATTATACTCTATTAAGCTGAAGTAATAGCTATTCTATTGCTTTAATAAAGAGCTAATAAAATAAATTAATTACAATTTTAACTACGGCGTATGTCCGGTCTAAATTAAATATTGTCGCTTCCGTGGTATTCATATTAATTAAAGATATACTGTTTTACTCAAGTGTGTATTTAGGAGATGCTCTATAGGTTCGGCTCCGATAAAGACTCTCTCCCCTTTATTAAGGGGTGAAGCTTCCTGCCGCAGCGGTGTCAATGACAGACACCTAAAACTAGTCGGGCATCCTCAAAATAGAAACGTGAGTAAATTTGCACATTTTTAATTAATTATATCGCTTCCGCGTGTAATTGGCCCACACCTTAAAACGGCCGATGTGAGAATTTGCATCGAATGGAGTTGGGACGCAGCCTCTGGGACACAGTTCGTATGTATTGTGTGTTGCTATACTTAAGATTAAACATACCTACTATACGTTTTTGTCTACTTACGCACTACCTATGGATATGTGTTGACAACGTGAGAAGATTGTTCTTGTTCTGCATGAGTTGAAGAAATGAATTAAGTTTTTATGTCTATAAATGCCCATAATAGTTAAAGTTCAAGAGAAATTGCTTGCACACGTGTATGTGACAAATACAATTTAGATGTGGGTTCGATTCTCTTCTATCACAACTATTTTTGTGGTTTACAGGTTATTGTTGTGGTTTAGACTGCATTATTTACGTATTTACGGGAATTAACGCGATCACGAAAAGGTATTACATACCTTTGAATTGCCTGACGTTTCGACCAGGTTGCACTGACCGTGGTCACAGGCTTGCTGGCTCAGCGGTGCACGCCCTCCGTCGATATTTTTGATATTTTCGTTTCGTGTCAGGCAATTCAGAGGTATGTAATACCTTTTCGTGATCGCGTTAATTCTCGTAAATACGTAAATAATATTAAATCATGGTACGCGAAAGTTTAGAGTGCACTTTGTGTCTTTCGTTTTACTATAACATATTGCTATCTATTTATACCAGAGATGGTATAATATGGAGGTCATTCGATCTTAATTCATTTTTGGTTTATTTCATTGGCCAGTATTACTTGAACTGTCATTGTATAGACTTAAGTACCATGGCAGGTCAACATATTATACTGGACGCGTGTTTGTTGTTTTTCTTTTATGGTATAGGGCGCAAAAGAGCAGACGGGTCACCTGATGGTAAGTGACTACCGCCGCCCATGGACATCTGAAACTCAAGAGTCACAAGTGCGTTGCCGGCCTTTGAGGTGGGAGTAAGGGAATAGGCCAGGAGTCTAAGGCCTAGGTTTTGTTCAAAATTGCTAGATTTCTGCACTTTCGTTGACATATTTTCTTTTTTCTTAAAAATGCGTATAAAGTATTATCTTCACTTATTATTATAAAAGCAGATATAAATAGTAGATATTGGATCATTTGGTTGGAGGATCGTTCACTAATTTTGGGCAGGAGTAAGGGTGAGAAATAATATGATACACAGCACAGTTTGACTTCTACATTTTTTCAGCACACATGAAAACTATGACAAGGGGCCATATTAGTTGCTGGGCTCCATACTAGTCCATACACATCATTCTGACGTTTGGATGTCGGTTCACAACTGTATTCAGGATTCTACACATAGAAAGAAAGAAAGAAAGAAAGAGAGAAATATTTATTCTGCTAGCACGCAAAAATACATACTAATAAAAACAAAAATAAACACTAATAAGGTTCCCATACCTTATGTGTGATGCAAAAATGGTCCTTAGCTTAGCATAGTGCCGCTTCGTGTAAATACCCGAAGCGGCGCTCTGCCCTGCTAATTGTACTTGCAGTAATCGACATTTTTATGATTTTCACTTTTTTGCAAAAATGACATCTTAAATGGTTAATCTATGCATAAAAAAATTATTCTCATGATTTTTTTTATTATAAACATGTTTTTTATTTAACGAGAAACGCAGCACTTGCACAAAAACATTGCTTTTGTTAACAAGATCTGCAGCATTCAGCATGTGCTAGAAGTTGTGCAGTACTTGATACGTTTACTGTAGCTTAGTTTAGCATATAACTTCTTTTGAAACGAATACTAACTAAAGCCAAACGCAGTATTCTACAATAATGCGTTTGAGTGTAGCGAGCATAACAAAGAGCCACTCTTGCGCTGCTAAAACTAAATGCAGTAGTATACAGTGCCGCGTTTCGTGCTAGCAAATCAGTGCGTCGATGTCATTCGCGGACGGAACCACTAACTAAAAACGCAGTATTGAACACGTGCTAGGTGATTTTGCAGTAATAAACAGAAATACTGCATTTGGCCTTAGTTATACTGTAAAGCTCACAAGCCCAGATGGGAAATGAAAATGCAGTACTGTGCATTTTATCCAAATGAGACATTAAAGTAAAGAAATAAATATGTCAATAGAAAGCTTGATTTTTTTCTAATTTTTTAAGTACACTTCAAAAGTTATATAACATAGACTTGTTGCTAAGATTTCAAAAAATACTTTTACCGCGTTTATCTCCAAACTACTATTTTGCAAGTACTGCGTTTGCAACAAGGAGGGCAGCGCTGATATTCTGCTAAGGCCAAAAATGACGTGCACGGGCTATAAGTAGCCACAGATTATGTCCAAATAAATGCAATACCTATACACTTATTACATAATATAAACTACAGCTTATATATATATATATATAGTTATATATATATATAGTTATATTATTTTGTTAAATATGTACATTTATTACTAATAAAATAAAAGAATAACAATTATGAAGAAAATACATAAATAATACATCTATCTACATTGTGCCCTACGGACACCGCTGGACCGATTTTGACGACATTTTCAGTCATTCTTCAGATCAGCCAGGCGGGTAATCCTGTGAAGTTTCGCTAGTAGATTATAAGACGTTCCAAACTCTCATTGATACTTTATGACGTCGTATAATTGAGGTCAGTTTAATTGTTTCGTTGATAATCTATTAGGTCTTGTTTTTGTCACGCTTACTTACGGCACCACTTTTTGTGACTGGGATGAAGATACTCATGGATATTGATGTTCTCCGACGGAAGGGATCTGTCGAACTCTTACGGGCTAAAAACAACCTCGGTTTTCCGCTACTTGCCTGTTATTACTCACGGTACCATTACAGCAACTTTATTTAACTACTAGCAGCGCCCCTCGGGATAAAAAGTAGCCTATGCGTTAATCCAGGTCTCCAGCTATCTACATACCAAGTTTCATCGCAATCGGTTCAGTAGTTTTTGCGTGAAAGAGTAACAAACATCCATCATCCATCCATCCATCCATCCATACATCCATCCATCCATCCAAACTTTCACATTTCAAAAAAAAAATCCTACTAATATCCCACTAATATTATAATAGTGGGATATTAGTAGGATTTTTTTTTTATTTTTTATTTATTTACTTACAGAAAATACATTTATGTATGTTAGTTACAAGGTTATTACCATGCAAAACAATACCTTACATTTAACAACTGTACTGGACAATAGTCCCCGTTCACAATTACCAATATGTGAATACCTATTGTTATAAAAATCCCTGTGACGTAGATAATTTAAAAAAGTAATTGACTAAAAGCATACTCGGACTCAATATAAATATTTGTGAATAACAACAATAATTGTCTCATTTAGGAATCCACAAATATATTTAAAATTTATTCCAAAGTTATTTCATTCAAATTCTCATCCATTACATTCTCACACAATGGTCCTTCGAAAATAATTAAGGTGTGTACAGACACAGCGGACGTGCGAGCGCCGACGATCTAAAACGTGTCTACACTCGCTTTTTGCGGATTAAAATATAAAATTGTCCTACCCTACTACCGGGAACTACCCCAGCATTGTAATAATAGCCTTTAAATAGAAAAAACTTGCCTGTATTATGTCATTGATGATGTTTTTTTTTTAAAGTTGTCGTTTGTCGGCAGTCACGATTTGGGATCGTAATGTGGGAAGCGAAAGTTTAAGTTTTGTTTATCTGTGATTAGTCTAGGAGACAGATGCTAAGTACAAAGATTTTATTTTCATTCCAATCACATTACGACATTTTAATTCTACGTAACCTCTTAGTCTAACAGTGGGAGAGCCATGCGTCGGCACGTATGGGCTGGCTCGACGCAAGTGGTACCACGGCCTCACAGAAAACCGGCAGTGAAGCAATGTCTACATTTCTTTTCGCCGAGTGAGTGAGGTTACCGGAGGCCCTAACCTTCCCTTTCCTCCTCTTACCGTCTCCCCTCCTCTCCCCCTCTCTCCCCCTGTTCCCCCGCACTTGTGACTCTTGAGTTGCAAGTGCCCATTGGCGGCGGTAGTCACTTACCATCAGGTGACCCGTCTGCTCGTTTGTCCTCTATAACACAAAAAAAAATGTATACTAGCTGTTGCCCGCGGCTTCGCTAGCTCTAAAGTAATTTTTCCATCCCTAGGAAACTTCGGGGAGGCATATGTCCAGCAGTGGTTTTCCTTGGAGAACATTAATTGCTAGCGACTGGAGACAACGGTGTCCGCTTATCGCCTTCGGAGTTTGTGCTTGTTTTTCATCTCAATGGTATAATGAAAGTCCCAATACCTTAGTTTTGCAAATTAATCGGAGTTCACGTAGTAGGGCTCGTTAGGTGCGAGGGGCGGGGGGCCGGACCACCGCCTGCGCCGCTCTGTAATATGAGTGTGCGGAGCTTTTGTGAAGGGGAATTTGTTGCTGTGCGATTTGTTCGCCAGGCAACTGTAGATATTGGTTTTTAGGTGAGTTTAGACACTAGAGTTTTTAGACTATTATGGACGTTAAAAGAAAGTAATAAATTAGATAAATGTTACGCTATCTGCATACATAATACTTAAAATAGTTATAGTTTCAGGAGATATTTAAATGATACACACTTTTGATACATACTTTTATGATTGTATTTTATTTATTTGGATTTTTATTTATTATTTTACAATGGGTTTTTAGGATTATTGGGTTTTGTTTGTATGTTTAAGGGATGGGTCACTTTACAAATTTAGCATTAGATTAAGCAAAATTAAATAATGAAAATATTTTAAAATAATTATTGCTTATTTATTATTTGCTATAAATCATTTCAAATTTTGCTTATAAAATGCTTAAACGTTCCCTATGTTTGCCTTGTCGTTATTATTACTTGTGCAGTAACGGCAATTCTGTAACCCAAGTAAATTACTTTTCTTAATATAATGTTTTTTTTATGCCTAAAATACCAAATATAAAGATACGTGTATACAATGCCCGATAACCACTCGCAACTGGGAGGCGCGTTAAGGTTCTAGCATTTCTCAACCTTAACTGTTTGGTTATCGTATTTCTTCATCATACTCTGGTTACGGTAGTATATTTGATTTTATACCTGGCGTATACATATCCCAAAATTCTTAGATTTACTACCATTAAAAGTTGTATCGATCGACAAGTTATAACTAATGTACCCAAACCAATATCTATTTACAAAATATAGAAAATTGGAAGCGGATGACTTAAAAATATTTTTTTTTTATTATGTAATGTGCATGCGATCGAACCAAGCGATATCGTGAAGACAGAATACTCTACGATATATTTTATTGCGCTACTTTGACTGTCTGGTTATTTTACTATTGTTAGTTTCTTTATTTCATCCCCGCCAAGATATTATTAATAAATAAAGTACAATAAATACTATTCAATTAATATTATTTTGGTATTTTTAAACTTTGGTAAGGTAGTTTAACTGACTGAATCCTACTCCTGACAATTCAAAAATACCTACAATGGGTTTACTTGAAATAAATAATTTTGATTTTTCATAATACAGCTGTAACCAGAAGCAAACTAGAACTACAGAAGTCTACCTATACAGACTTCTGTAATTCTAGTTTTAGTTGCAAATTACTTATCAGAGTAGTTATTACAACTAATTGAATTGAAAACCCCTACATTTTAATATAAAAAGAAAATAAATGCTCAGTCCCGTTTCACAGTACACTAACAAAAGCTCTTTCGATGTTTTTTTTTAACTTTATTTCCATCGCGTTGTGCCTCCAAAATTGAGTTGTACGGCTTTCGCGGACTTTTTGTTTTTTATTTTGTACTTTTTGCAACTCCCCGGCGGTCGTCGGTAATCACTTGTATGTTTATTTATTTATTAACTGAGAGGAGACAAGAGGTAATGATTGCACGGTGGGAACTATAAGGCCGTGCTCGGCGTATCACACTTATTACTGGACTTGTGTCACATGCGTTTTGTACTGTGTCTTTCCGTTTTATTTATTTTTTGGTACCCGACTCTGCAAGAAGGAGGGTTATGTGGGTATGTATGTATGAGGTTTCTTTGTCACGCCCTAGACAGAGCCTAAACCGTTTGATGGATTTCGACATGTGAGGTTTTTTTTTTATCATTTTAATCGTTTTAATTGTGGGAGTGACAGTGAAAGCATAGAATATAAAGTTTGTTTTTTTTTTCTTTTTTGTTGCCAGTTACTATTTATGTAATGCAGTAAAGTTTTATATTTTTTAAATTACTTAATTTATTTTTATACGTCTTTTAGATAAAGTTGGAGTTTCCTGGATGGTGACGAAAGGTAAGCCTGGTACCATTATATCCTAGATACTCAAGAGGTACGACATGCCTTAGAATCTACTCTTATACCTCGATAATGAAGTAGTTACTAGTTACTATTTATGTAATACAGTGAAGTTTAATATTTTTTTTAATAACTTAATTTATTTTTATACGTCTTATAGATAAAGTTGGAGATTCCGGGATAGTGACGTAATGTAAGCCTGGTACCGTGATATTCTACATCGATACTGAAGACTTACCGGGGAAGAATTCTGACAGTCCTACCAAAGAACTAATCCTATACCTACTAACTTTTAAACTTTCGAGTTCCTTGATATTATCATGTAAGTATACTTAGGTATGGGAATTAACGCGATCACGTAATAAGTATTACATAATTGTTTTTAAAAAACGTATTGTACCTACCCTATAAATGTTATCGCGATTAAGTCTCGAGTTACACATCTAATAAGAATCACATAAGTTTTTTTTTTTTTTTATGCTATAGGTGGCTAACGAGCAGACGGGTCACCTGATGGTAAATGACTACCGCCGCCCATGGGCACCTGCAACTCGAGAGTCACAAGTGCGTTTCCGCCCTTTAAGGTGGGAGTAGGAGAAGAGGGGGAGGAGGGGGGTTAGAGTGTGAATAGGGGGGTACCTTTTACTTGCTTGTAACCATTGCAAGTGCAACCTGGTCGAAATGTCAGGCAACTCAAAAGTATGTAAAACCTATTACGTGATCGCATTAATTTCCGTACATATACGTAAGAACTTACCAAGTTGTATATTTACATTTAATAGACAACCATTATCTCTATCAACCTGCCTGATGAAAGATAGTTATTACAGTAACTTAAGATATCTCTACAGGGTATGGATTTCCCAAATCTTATAGCATAAGGGATGTTGTTCTTTCGCTAATAGTACAACATTCATTGAGCAATTGCTATATGTGCAGCGTTCTAAAGACTCGTTTAAAGATTATTTTTTCCGTCTCTCTTTCCTCATTTTCCTTTTAATATCCTTAATATATATAAGGAGCAGGGCTTTTTTGTTTTCTTACACTACTAAAGGGGCAAACTTTTCAAACGGGCATTCAGCGTGCATGTAGACAATCGCGGTCTACAGGCTTCAGCAACCCAAAGGGGTAACACGTATATAACAATATATTGAAGAACAATATAGTCTAATAATTTATGAATTTTTGGAAAGGAAGTTAATTCCACAATTTCGGACAGTCTGCGGAAGGAAAGTCCAACCGATTTTTCTTTTTGACCTACCTACCTACCTGATCCTATACTATTTATGTGGGAGAGCCATGTTTCGGTACGTATGGGCCGGCTCGACTCCACTCGTTACCATGGCCTCACAGAAAACCGGCCGTGAAGCAATGCTTGCATTGCATTTCGCCGCGTGAGTGAGGTTACCGGAGGCCCTAACCCTTCCCTTTCCCTTATTCCCGTCCTTCCCCTCTCCCCCGTCTTCCCACTCTTCCCCCCTCCCCGTCTTCTCCTACTCCCACCTTAAAGGGCGGCAAAGCACTTGTGACTCTCGAGTTGCAGGTGCCCGTGAGCGGCAGTAGTCATTTACCATCAGGTGACCCGTCTGCTCGTTTGCCCCCTATACCATAAAAAAAATAGCCAGCCATAGATGTTATGATACTGTACATGTAGGTTTTCCGTTTCGTTCTATTGGACGTAGCGTCTGGAACAAATTTTTCTACTGCACATTAAAAAATCGATGGTAACTATTTCTAAATCAGTATAAAAAGTCTTTCGTTAATAGTAATGAATAGTTGATCTTAATTATATTTGCAATAAATTACTTTAAAATTGTTGAAATTCAAGTTTAAGCTTAGACTCATGAAAAAAATCAAATTGATACACACTAGATTGTAATATTAATAATAAATTCTTATGTTTAATACATTAAACGTGGGTAATATAATTTAATAAACAAGTTTAGTATTTGAAGCTAAAATTTACTTTTTACTTTTTCACAATCAATTGTTATTTTTAGTTGAATCGACAACATTTTTGATCAGTATTTGACTGTTATCGAACTGTCAATAAGAAAATAAATGAAAGGACATGTATAAATTTTTAAGTGTGAGGACGAACGTGAAAGGTAATCTGTAATATTCCTAGAAGCGAAGCCGCGGGAAAATACTAGTTCTAGTGTTTAGTTTACCATAATATTATAAATTGCAATTTAACATTTAAGACGAGACTCGAACTAAATCCCTGACAGCCCTATACCGAGAAGATACTCTTTTCCATATATTTAGTTGTAGACACGTTATCATTATATTAATACTTTAAGACAATTCTTTGTAGCCCTTTTTAAGAAAATTTCGTAGTAACGTGAATTTTGGCACATGTGCAAAAACAATTCTTAAACAATATGTCTTACAACTTTCAAAATTACGTGATAACGGCTTAATGAAACTAGAGATCGCGTGGTGGTCGAATTTCGACCATGGTTTATTTCATTGGCCAATATTACTTGACCTGTCATTGTATAGACTTTTGTACCATGATAGGTCAAAATAAATACTGGACACTCATAGCTGTATGTACCCGTTTCTGCATTTTTTTTAACTTTGTAATATTGTTCAAAAATTTTAGCATTCGTCACTTCTTCTCTGTATAAACTATAAGTGTGCGAAATTTCATACTCCTCCGTCCGTCCAATTTTCGTAAAAAGGGATCCAAAGTTTTCGCTTCACGTATTAATATATAGATTACACGCATTCAGTATTACTTGATTACCTGTCATAGTAAGTCTATACAATGACAGCTCAAGTTATACTGGTCAATAAAAAAACTATGTTCGAAATTCGACCACCATGCGATCTCTAGTCCTAACTAATGTTGTAAATGTGACTGTGAGGTTATTTTTTAGGTTTTGGCGCCATAATTAGTCAACTTAATTATCAAGAAACCCATACCTCCTTTTTCTTTCGTCGGTTAAAAAAGAGTACCTACTGAGCCGCGAGGCAGTAAATTGATTAAAAAAACGCGTGAGGTGTCTTGGGCAGTGGCGTAGCGGGCCTTGGAGGGGCCCTGTATCAAAATTAGTTGCGGGGCCCAAATGAAGGGTAAAGGTTTCTCACAATAGAAACAAAAATGCTTTAAACGGGGGATTCCCGCAATAACCGATGTAGGATGTTGCCAACTTTTGGGCGCACGCTTAACCCGGGAAAAAAGAGATTGCTTTTTTGACTTTCGTCATTTCTGAATTGAAAACTGTATAGGCACGTATCACAGTTTTTTTATGTTTTTTTTTCCCGGGAAGCACGAGATTAAGTGACATTGTGGATAACATTTTACTAATTTTTGCTTACACACGTTAGGGGCCTCTGTAGCCCGGGGGCCCCGTCATTGATACGGCTGCTACGGCGGTAGCTACACCCCTGGTCTTGGGACACCCGGTTCGAACGAAGTTCCTTTTGCTATATCTATACAGGGTGTATTTGAAAATAGATCACTTACTTAAGTCACTGAAAGGGCATGACTTTAGCATGCAGTTACAATAACAATTTTTGAAAAAAAAAAACTTGTGTCACGTTGTTTGTTCGCGATGATCTTCCAAACGAATGAAGTTGAAATGGAAGTTGCCCAAACTAATATAATGGATAATTACTATACTACTGTAACTTTGATGTGTAGTATCGCGCAGAACCCACAGATAGCGTAAATAAAATAAATCAACACGCAGTCAGCTTTTTTCGTTGTGCTAACACTATTTTCTCGCTAGCCCTTATCCGCCGCGCATCTGAAATGTAAGGTGCTATAAGGAACTGCGTTCTTAAAACTTTAATTAACGCGAGTAAAACCGCGATCAATAGCCAGTAGTGAAATAAAACGATTTCAAATGATGTATATGGCTTGTATAACATTAAAACTACACTTGTATAGAGTAATAAGCTTACACTATCATAATATATCGTAACATTCATAATGCGATCATCAACCTGCCACGCTGGCGAGACGCCAGGCTCATTGTCACGATTAAACACGGGGCTTGATGTCCTTTTGTTTGAATTATTACTGCACATTATATAGCTTATACCTAGTTGTATATGAATAATATTTACATAATGACATTCTTACTAGTCTTGAATATCAACTTACAGAGGTAAGACAAAATTAAAGAGTGAACAGACTTGCCAACCGTCTATTTGACTGGCCTGTTGGTCTAGTGGTTAGTGAACCTGACTGCTAAGCCAGAGGTCGTAGGTTCGATTCCCACCAGGACAAATAATTGTGTGATGAGCACGATCATTTGTTCTGTATCTGGGTGTAATTTATCTATAATATATATGTATTTAGAAAAATATAAGTATGTTTATCAGCAGTCTGGTTACCATAGTACAGGCTCTGCCTAGTTTGGGATCAGACGGCCGTGTGTGAGATGTGTGAAGTTATTATTATTATTCTGTTAACCGTTTTGCTGCTTTCGGCTCCAATCCTATGCCCGAATGCCGAAGTTCAACAGAATTACGCGTAATGTCGCGTTCTTGTTTCTAAGTTCGGCTAAAGGATTGAAACCTACAAATGACGACACAGTTGTTACGGATGGTTATGAGCGCTATCGCCGGTAACCGCTGCGCTGACACATACGGGTGTCAGGACAACGGTTACCAGCTAAAATTAACAGCAATGTACAGCCACGCAAAGTGTCAAGCAGACAGTTGATGAGTCCCAGGAATAGTAAGAGTCAGTAAGACTATATTAAACCTGCAACAAAGTTATTCAATTGTAAATTCGAGAGTAAAAACGAAGCGGTTGTTAAAAGCGGCAGTTGAGCATTTTAGAGCATCGTCAGGCAACGTGGGGATAATTCCCGTTTTATGCAAACCATTTGTATGCATGAATATGTATATTTGTATTGGTCGAAGTGTTTCAATGTATTTACATAAGTAAGTATGTTTATTTATGTTCTTGGACATAATGTAGCGCTATCGAGAATGAAACTAAACATAACTTCATGGGGTCCGAGTGCTCGTCCAGTTTATAAGGAACTAGCTAAGCGACTGATCGACACTTCCCGTATCCGGCAATGCTGCCAGCCTTCTGTGAACGCTGCCAGTAGGCGATGATGGGGAGGAGTTTTTTGACGTATGCATGTGTAAGGCAGGGTGTACTGTAGCTGTAGAGGTCCAGAGATGCAGAGTAAAACTTCCGATTAGTTGTAGAATATCAATATGAATATTAACATGTATATATTTACAATAAACTTAGCCTAATTATATGTACAAATTCAGTCACACAAGTAGTATGCATTAAAAGAGCTTACATTCACGAATCAGCCAATCACAGAAAAGTATACAAATAATGTAAATATAGGTGGACACGAAAAATCTGTTCAGTTTACCGCTCGGCGCGGCGGTGTGCGGATGTATGTGGTGTTTTATGTATTGCAGTATGTCTAATTAGTATTTAGAATGTTTAGATTCATTTCTTGTGTTTACTTGTAATTATGTATAATATTTCTAGAACAACATTATTTTTTATAATGATTAACGTTTGTAAATTTACCCCGTTTTTGCATCATTTTTCATTGATTCTCCGCTCCTCGATAAATGGGCTATCCAACACTAAAATAATTTTTCAATTCGAACTAATAGTTCATGAGATTAGCGCGTTCAACCAAACAAACAAGCTTTATGATATTATATATATAGTATAGACTAGCAACCCGCCCCGGCTTCGCACGGGTAGCAGAGACATCTTCAACAATCATCATCATTTTTCTACCAATTTACACAAAACCTTAACAAATTGTATACCTAAACCTTCCTCATTAATAGCTCTATCTATTGGTGAAAACCCCATGAAAATCTGTTCAGTAGTTTTTGAGTTTAAAGTAGACGCGGCCTGGGACTTTGTTTTATAATATGTAGTGATATGTAGTTTATATTTAGAGGTGGTCAAGAATATTCTTGACCACCTCTAAATATAAACCAATTGTTTACTAAAGACTAGCTTTTGGCTTGCTTGTGTAAAAGTAATTTTTTCATCATTTCAAACCCTCGGGGGTCTAATACCTTTTTGACGTGACAACGTCTTATAAATTGGTTTGCCGGGTGACACTTCAAGAAACTGCGTTACGCTCCACTCACGTTATGCGCTCACAATGAGAGCGAGTGAGAGGCACGCGTCCCTTCCACTCGGGCATGGTTATTATTTTACCACTCAAAGTCGTTGTCACGTAAAACTTTCGCCCGTATACCGACTTTACAGGCAACCAATTTTTTTTATGAATAAAAGTCCATTTTTTTATGTCAATCAAGCTTCTCAGTTAACGCAATCAAAAGATACGGTCTTAAAGCACGAAATTTGACCAAATTTGAAACTTTCTCAGGCAAATCAAAACCTGTGGGGTACTTTCCATTGTCCTAGAATCATGAAATTTGGTACGAAGTAAGACATCACAAGTAAAGGAAAAAATCTATAAGTCGTTACTTTGCTGTTATTTTTTGTAACTATATGTACAAACTTTTATTTTATTTTTGTATAACGATGTTTTGGAGAGTATTTTTAGAATTGCAAAGTTAAGTGTGTCTTTCGGAAAAAACGGGCAAGAATCTTCGAGAATATCTTCCCGATATAGACGTACTATCAATATACAAGTTAGTTTGTTTACGGGACCCTCGTTGTTTACTTAGTAATCTGTGGCGCGAGTAAGACTCGCACTTGCCCGGCTTTTAATGCGGTTTGACTCGCGTGTGTATTTCGGAGAGGCCCGACTAATTTCGGACTCAACAGGGGCCCTTTATCAATGTTGCTTCGAGTATTTTTATTTTTTATGGTGTAGGGGGCAAACGAGCAGACGGGTCACCTGATGGTAAATGACTACCGCCGCCCATGGGCACCTGTAACTCAAGAGTTACACTTGCGTTGCCGCCGTTTAAGGTGGAAGTAGGGGAAGAGGGGAAGAGCGGGTAGAGGGGAATTAGAGGGGTGGAGAGGAGAAGGACGAGAATAGGGGAGAGGGAAGGGTTAGGGCCTCCGGTAACCTCACTCACGCGGCGAAAAGTAATGTAAGCATTCCTTCACTGCCGGTTTTCTGTGAGGCCGTGGTATCACTCTGGTCGAGCCGGCCCATACGTGCCGAAGCATGGCTCTCCCACGAACGTTATGATTACCTAATATCAAGATTTACCCTAACAATACTTCACCACATTTTTACCAAATTAAAGAAAGTGCCTGATACAGTTCCCTTCAAGAGTAACGGCAAAGCTAAATTATATCGAGAGAGATAAAAAAATTACACAGACTTATCACCGTAACAGCACTGCGATGTTGGTGGCATTCCATGTTTTTTTTCCTTCAAACGTATGTACTGGTGAGTGGACAAGTTACTAACAATAAAAAAAAACTGTTTTTTGATCAGGTAGAGGTTTTCAAAGTAGGACACAGGCAGTGTCATCAAGTCATCATAAAAAAACATGTCAGATGTTAAACACTGTATGTTTTGCTTTTTGACATTCTACGATAGGTAGTCCTTCTTAATAAGTTCTAGACGAATGTCTATCATTACAAAAGAAAATGGTGGTCGTAGAACCGCACGTCAGAAGTGAAAACATAACTTACATATATATACACATCTATTTATATGTATCTGAGCGTGATGGTCACACGAGTTCAGTGCTTTTTCCCTATACCAAAAGTGCCCAACGTTTCTAAAAAAGTTTTCACGTGAAAAAAACATGCTTGCTTGCATGCATGTAGATTTTATTAAGAAGTTTTCACTTCAAAAACTATCAGTCGTAGGTCTGCACATCAGAAATAAAACTTAGCTTACATATACTATATATACATATATACCTACATCATATACATACAGAATTTTTCACTTCAAAAACATTTTTTTTTAAGTTTTTTTTTTTATTTTTTTATTTTAATCGGAAAACAAACAGTATTAACAACTTAAAGATAAAAACAAATAATACAGCTAGTTACCAATTACATGTTTTCCCATTTAAATAACAATGAAGCTTGTTTGTGAACATGCTTGAATCAATCTCAATTGGAAGGCAAAACGTCAACTTGAGTATACATGTTGGTGGAATCGGCAAATTTAGACGATTTCAATGACATGTAATGTATTTACTACAAAATAAATAAATCATAATTCACATAACAGCCTCGTTTCTGTTTGGATATAGTTAATTACACTAACGATCTGCGTCGAAAGAACACTTCTTTCCCACTTACGTAGCATCAATTACAGGTGTGGGAAGCTTCTCGCTGGAGACCATGGTGATACATACGGGGCGAGAGCACATGGGACTATGCCCCCTCATTTTGCGAGGAGGTGATGTACGCCAAATGGGTGGCGGAGAGGCAACTGGAGAGGACTGCTACTATTGTAAGCATAATAGCATATAAAGGTCGAATATTATCAATAAAGAAACCTATGGTAGTCCTTGCCTGTCATAGATACATAAGTTATACTATAAATAATATTAAAAACGTGAAAGTTTGCGAGGATGTATGGATGCTTTTTGCTCTTTCACGCAAAACTATCTACTTGCTACTACAGTACTACTACTGAACCGGTTGCGATGAAACTTGGTATGTAGATAGCTGGACACCTGGATTAACACATGGGCTACTTTTTATCCCGATATTCCCATGACATCGGGGACATTACGCAGGTGAAACCGTGGGGCGCAAGTAGTATATAATAAATTTCGTGGAGTGTACTCCAGTCAAGTGAGTTTGTTTGTTTTGTTTGTTAATTTGGTTGTTTTTTACGCTTTCCGCCTTATCTACTCAACCGATATTTATGAAATTTTACATACACTTTGTCAGGAGTACAGAACAGGACATAGGGTACCTTTCATCCAGAAAAAATACTGGTCTCGAGGGATATCTAAATTGATTGACAAAATATAGGTACATTTACAAGAGCTAGTCCCAATATAAGCGAGGATGCCGCAACCCTATTTGTGTTTATATAACTTTATTTAATTTCGTTTAATTCGCCAACACTTTTGCGATTGCAAGTACTTTATCGGCAAGGTAAAAAAGTCGCGGGTAGACAGCTCCCGCCCTCCCCCGTACTAAGGCAATAAATCATATGTGTTGTTAATTATTTTGATTAAAAGAGAGGGCATGTGAAATTGGTACCACCCGATATCTGGGCCACATGCCTTACTCACAAACATTTTAAGGGCAAGCGTGCGACTTAGTTGGTAGTATTTTGGAGAACTTTGTTTGATGAAATAAAGGCGAAGTTGCAGCTTTGCTACAAAATTTAATGGGGAAGTATGACATAAGAAAAACAATAGTAAAAAATATATGTTAATCTACCTACGTTTGTTTTTTGTCATTTTGTCAGCAATTTCAGCATCTCCGAGTAACTGTACCTACTCTTTTTCTCGATGAAAGGTACTGTAGTGTATGTAGGGTAGAACTAAATAATAGATATATGCACTATCTCGTGCTTACTGTAGAGATCACAGTTAGTCAGTACCATAGATTATACACTAATAACTAGAGACAGTATTGCATGAGCCACAGTCCTCTCACCTCTCCTATGGAACATTGTGATCGATGAGCTTATTAGCCAGCTCAATGACCGCAAGTTCTTCACAGTGGGCTATGCGAACGACCTGACCATCCTCATCAGTGGCTGCTTTGAGAGTGTGGTATGCGACCAAATGAGGTCCGCATTGAAGGTCGTAGAACAGTGGTGGGAAAAACACAACTTAACAGTGAACCCGACAAGGACGGAGATAATTATGTTCATAAATAAACGAAGTTAAGGTGAACTGAGACTACTTAAACTATTTGACACCCGTCTAGCCCTTACCAAGGAGGTCAAGTATCTAGGAGTGATACTGGACAGTAAACTCCTCTAGAACAGGCACCTGGACGCAAAACTAAATAAGGCCTGCATTATTTTCTGCCAATGCCAGCGACGCCTCGGCTGAAGCTAGAGACTATCACAGAAAATCACACTAGGGTTGTACAAAATGGTTATATGGCCAATCATCACATACGGTGCTATTGCCTGGTAGAGAAATAAAGATTTTTAATTAAAAAAAAAAAAATCTTCCGTAGATCTTCCGAGAGACGTGACTTGATGTGACGATATATTTATAAAGGAGGTTGCTGAAGATGTGAGATAACGTGCCAAGTGCCAAAACTCATCACTCATTGATATACAGGATGCATGTCATGAGCTTCTGCTCATATACGCTCTTAAAACTCAGCCTGTATACCTATATAGCGTCACAAAATCTGCATAAAGGACAGGTACAGGACCCTTACTTTGAGTTAGAAAGTAACTGGTCAAACCGTTTAAGCCAGAAGTTTTAGCAAATCTACTCACACATACCTTTTGCTGGTGGTATACGTTTAATTCTTAATATATTAAAATGAACTTGTTTAAAACGTGTATCACTTTAGTCAGACCAAAAACATTACTCATTACTTAATTTGGATGATTCAAAGTTCTCCGTACTCATAATATTCTCACCAGTAACAAATTTAAGCCATAACAAAAACTGGAGCCATAAAAAGACCAAAATAGTTATAGTTATAAGGAACCATAATGCACATGCATCGCGAACGCGCCGGTGACCCGATTCCTTCAGCTAGGTGGGCAGAAATAGATTGTATCATCTACACCTGAACTTTTCTTGGGAAAGTTTTTAATTTTTGAACTGAAAACTTCTTTAGCGGCGTTGGGCACTTTTTGAGATGGGTAAAAAATGTTAAACTCGCGTCAGGACACGTGACCCTGATCGAAAATGTATGGAAAATGTGTCCGAGTGTCATATATTTAAAAAAATATATTTTTATGACGAGTTTCTTATATTTACATGTACAGCGTCAGAGAAACATGAAGAGGGAGGGAGCGAGTGGGCGAGTGGGAGAGTGGGAGAGAGAGAGTGGGAGAGAGAGAGAGAGAGATTGTTATTATTTTATTTTGTGTTGTGTTTGTGTGTGTGTGTGTGTGTGTATGTATATGCAATTACATTGTGAAGTTATGTTTTCACTTCTGTCACTTCTGACAGTGGAAAAAAAATTGGCAGTCATGGGTGACTGCCTACTTTTTTTATTAGGCAAAGGTGATAATCAGGAATAACGTCGGCTCATTGGTGAAATTATATCCTTATGAAACTTATGGGTTAAGTGCAGTACTGTCTTTGCCTTCGTCCAGAGTCCGAAGCATCATTTTCCATACTCATTTCAAGTTCCTGGCAAGTGAATTTCGAAACTTTATTCTATTAGATTTTTTAGCCAAGCAAATTGGGCCATGTTCGATTTTTTTCTAAACTGTGGGACGTCATCACATGATTATATTGATAGAAATTCCAAAGATTTTCCATTCCGAGTTTAAAACCTGTATTTTATAGTCTGTTTAGTACGCCATGGAAATCGAATAGGAATATGTAACTAAATTAGTAAATCGTTTGCATAAAGGTTGTAAGACGTAGTTCAGGACTTAAGACTGGATTAAAAACATTGTAAAAAATAATGAAGATTAAAGGTCACCCTGCTTTACAATAATTACGAAAAGGAATTTTGCAAAAGTGAAAGTTTGTGAGGATGGATGGATGCATGGATGTTTGTTACTCTTTCACGCAAAAACGGCTGAACGGATATGAATGAAATTTAGCACAGAGATAGGTTATAGTCTGGAATAGCACATAGGATACTATTAATCCCGGAAAATGTACGGATCCCGAGGGAGAGATTTCTCAAAGTTCGTCGTTCGTCGTCTATACAAATGTATTGCCGGCGGCTAGATTAAGAGCGTATAGTGACCAGGAAACCAATCAATTACCGATGGACATAAGACATGTTAAGAGAGCTTAATATGGGTATCAAAATGCCGCGATCAATGGTACCTTTCTTTCTTGCTTGCTTTCTTTAAATCAAGCCAGAAAAGCACTGTGTTATTTATGTTTGTATTACTTTTAATAATTGCAATTTTATAATTAATATTTTTATTTGATGTTTCGAAAAACTTAATTAACTTTTTTTTAGCTTCAGAACATTATGGTCACGTTTTCATGCAGACGGAAAGTTATTAGAAGTAGTAACAAAAGTCAAGTGTTTCACAGAATCTATTTATAAGTATTTATAACATCTTATGTTTGTAATATTTAAAAAAAACATTGACTACATTCGACCAAGAAACGATAGTTAGATACTTGTTGCAAAACCTTCGTAAACATACAATATTTCATAAATTTTGTTAACATTTAATCAAATAATTGATCACTTCAGACGCTCATATTCTTTGCAACTTAGGGAGGCCGCCCACGTCGACGAAAGCAGTCGCGATGCTGTCGCAGGCAGTGCAATTTTGCCTACGTCCGCGATTCTCTATCGCTAGAATCGCAATGTAGCGATAAAGGCGCGTGCATAGGTATAGCTGCAAGTCAGAAAAAAGACGCGCGTTTGTATTGATGCAGTCGCGCATTAGTGGCGATGCTAAATCAATACAGCCGAACGTTTGCAAAATAAGACAACAAAATTACGACCACAATATACAAATATTTATGCACGGGGGGATACAAAACCGCACTTTTAAGGAAAAACATTATGTGTAATGGAGCCTATAATACCTGTATATAATAAAATACCAGAAACATTGAAAAATTTCCAGTTTCAACAATTTAAAACCGAATGACCGACCTCCTATTAGAAAAATGTTACTATTGCGTCACTGGTTATTTAAACGATGTTATTTAATTTGTTTAATTTTATAATCTTTGACATACAATGTACAAATCTTGTAATTATTATTTTTATTTATTTATTTTTGGATTAATCGTTATTAATAGGTAACTAGGTACTAAGAAATACACTATGAATTTAAAATTTGTATGCTTTATGGCAGAATGTACCAGGCTCTTAATATTGTTACATACCATCTTATTTTATCTTACCGACATTCTAAACAATTACAGACTGATTTGATTTAATTTGCACCGATGCTGTCGCACTCTGCAAATGGGATGAACGACCAAATGTAGCGATGCAGACGCGCGTTAGATAAACGCGCTACTGAATCGCTGCTAAAAGCCGATGTGGGCGACCTCTTTTAGCAGTTTATTACAGATTTATTTTATTATTATTACACACTATTCAGTATCATATCAGTGACGATTATGTACTAAATAAAAAACATTAAATCGTCGCGGGGCGGGGAAACACTTTATCATTAGCTAAGCGATTAGGTCCTAAGTAAACATTACGGTGCTGTTAAAAACTAGTTTCTAGATTACAAGGAAGACATTAAATCATTAATATTGATTGGTTTTATCATTATTTAGTTACAACCCAGGCAACGTAGTAACCTGTCTGACTAATATAACGTGTCTCAAAAATCTAGGACACGCATCTAAATATATCGCTAACGATCAAAGGGTATTACGCGGATGCGGAAGACTATTGCATATAGATATTTTATCGAGTCGACAACGTAACAGGCCATTAGTGTTGTGGTTCCGTGGGAGCTGTAGGGATCCACTTTAAAAAAAAAGTGAACTGTACTGTAGGTACAAAATATGTAATACTGGATCTAGTTATGATTCGGTACGAACAAGTGCAGCGAGAAGCAAAGTAGTGTCGACTACTTTGCATCTCGCTGCACTGGTTCGTATACTAGTTTAGTTCTAGTCGTTAGCCTGCTAAAGTTCTAAAGGGCAGTTCCTATTATGTATTTATGAAGAATATGGCAGTTTCCTATGGTTTAGATAAAATAATGAAGTCTGTACTAATTTTTAAACTTTCGCATTTCATGATATAATTATGTATTTATACGGGAATTAACACGATCACGAAAAGGTATTACATGCCTCTGAATTGCCTGACGTTTCGATCAGGTTGCATTGGCCGTTGGCCGTGGTCACAGGCTGACTGGCTCAGCGGTGCACGCCCTCCGTCGTCGAGATCGTGGGTGGATGAAGAACCTTCTACTGTTAATTCCCGTATAAATACATAATTATAGTTAAATTAAGTGTTAAATAAGACTTATAAGAATTCGAATCTTTAGATGGACCGACGCAATCGTCCTGGTCGAAACGTAAAGAAAGATTTGAATTTACAACTATGTTTAGGGCACATTTGGATTTGTTACTGATAGAATGAGAATGTATTATCATTAATTTTATTGAGAAAAAAATATATTTTAATAAGTAGTCCCTAAAAGTTTTATTGAACTTCTTTCTGAGAAGTTTCGAGCAAATACGCATTAAGTGAGGTTCTAATCCCATATTGTTAATAGTAGAATGTTGAACTGTTTACTGTAACACAGATCTTAAAAATACATTACCCACGAAACCCTTTAACCTGCGACGGTTCACGCTTGACCGCTGTCGAATATTAATCCCATAATATGCACGTAAATATTATGATAGTAGCTGTAGCCGTAAAGTAATGGCTTCCAAGGTTTAGACAAAAGTTTACTTATTGTTCGTCTAACCTGATTGAGTTTATGGTTTATATTTATTGTTTACACTAAACACACTTAGGTACACATTAGCCGACCTTAGACTTAGAAACAAAGTGTCGATTACCCTTAAATAAAGGTTTGGGGGAAGTTCGTGTTTCTCTGGATGTATTTTGGGTAGGAGACGTTGGTGGCATCCCTACCTGTAGGTAAGCACTCGGTGAAGCAACGCGTGTACAAAAGAGCAAGTGTTGTTTAAAAAGTGTGGTCATATTTTAGGAGCGTTTCTGTGTGCGAAAAATTGTTAAAATGCTGAAAAAATGAATGGATTTTTTTTCTATTTTTTGTCTTCGGAATATTCTTTTCCTGGTGTTGTAGATATTTCTAAACAAAGTTAATTCACGAATTTTCTTACAACTATTAAAGCCCACGTAACCTAATCTAGCGGTGAAAAGTGCTTTTGACTAATTTTGTTAGTTAGATAATAGTAGAAGCTACTTTTAACTTTTAAAAGAATTTCACCTGAGGCATGTGAAATTTTAGTGGTTTCAGAAACGAAGCGAGGTAACTTATAATGATTAGTACTACGAAAAAACAAAGCAAAATAATAATTATTTTTCTGTACAATTATTGTACTGGTCATAATAAAAAAGTTAGAATTCGAATAGTATTTGACGCTCGTGATAGTTTAAGTGCTTATTACACTTGGCTGAATTCAGTCGTCTGAATTCAGTAGTTACTGAATTCAGAAGTTAGAAGCTTCTGATCACACTGTCCTAAATTCAGTTACTGAATCAGTTACCGACTATAGCGCGACGAAGTTGGACCTGTGGTGCGTGTACAAGGATGACTCCTAGGGATGCCGATCTGAGATTGATTAACCGAAGAATTGATTTTTCAGGCCCAAAATCGAATTCATTCGTTTTTTTTTTGTTTCGGTAAAACCATAAAATTATTTACAATTATTTGAATGTATCCGTGAATTCACGTCCTTACGCACGAAGACCCACGCGGCGACTGAAATCAGTAACAATGCGATTACACCTTCCTAAATTCAGTCTTCTGAATGATTTAGTCAGTCAGAAACCATCCTGGCTTCTGAATTCAGTATGCTAACTTGCTAAATGCGATTACACTTGACTGAATTCAGTAGCGACTGAATTCAGACGCCTGAATTCAGCCAAGTGTAATAAGTGCTTTAACTGTAGTAGGACTCAAACACTTTATTCATTCACGAGTCATCCACGCTTTAATACGCGCCACAAGGACAGTGACCTGTTAGCTGATATCAACTTTACAAGACTTAGGACTAGGTAAAACCGTCATTGATTTAAACCAAATGTATGACATATGAGCTTATTTTATAGAGAAGTATGAGAAAAACATTATAGTTACCTATAACGTTTATATGTTGATAACCATAAAGTCAAATTTAAACTGCCTTGTAATCCTAGCACCAAATCCGTAATCCTTATCGGGCAACCGTCAGATATTAATCGTTGTACTAAACATCAGTTATGTTGTTGTACTTGAAAGGTAAATAGTAGGGAAATTCCTATTATCTACTTCCCTAGACAGATAACGGGCATTTCCCTACTATTTAGGAAGTCTAACTAAAGTAAAATTATTTACTCGATACAGACTTGGTCATAAATCACACAGTCTGAAATAGTACAGATAACAAAGAGTATACAAACACTACGTTAGAACAGAGGATTACAACCAAACAACACTATTTGCACAATAACAAATAAAATAAAAATTGGCAGTCATGGGACAGAGGTGAAAACTTAAACGAAACGATGAACTTAAAACGTCACATTAGCAGGTTGGTGATATTAATTAATAAGGAGTAATAAGATCAGTGCTTTTTCCCCATAGCAAAAGTACGCAAACGTGCCTAAAGAAGTTTTCATTTAAAAAAAATAATATTAAATAGGCGTAGAGAAAGAAAACCCAGAAGCATTATTTTGATGAAACGAAAAGTAAAATGTGAAACTACAGATGTATTACCTAGTACCTATGCTTGGTCAAAATATTATGTTGAATCACTGATAGTTATCACTGATAAGGTAATAAATCTAAGCTGTTTCGTGCAAAAATTAAATATAGAATCATGTTGTATTCGTTATTAAACAAAATATACATTTTCATTTTTATTAACCAGTTGTTAGGTTACTATAACGTGCGACATGTGGTACTATTATAAAGCTAACTACGAAGACGGTACTTTAGAATGAGAACTGGTAACACTTTTTAAATGTTGTCACTGTCAAAGTGTCAATGTCAAATTTGTCATTGTCATTTGGGTGTCAGCCTACCACCATGGCGGCCGCATTGCTGTCAAATAAGCAATTGCATAAATTTATTAGAAATAATATGAAATTTGCTAAATCGTTTTCTAGTAGTCAATCTTTAATACTAAATAAATCACAACTGGGCGTTATTTGCCAACAATGTGCTACTACCAGCTATTACAGGGTAAAGTTTTTCACAGAGTAGTGACTCGAAATTTTTCTTTTCTTGTTTTTTAATATTTTTTGTGAAATTGTGTTGAATGAAAGCAACTATTGTTTTAGTACTATTCGGCATCGTCCCCTGGGCCAAGTGGGGGTTCAGACCCCGCAAGGAATGTGTTAGCTGCTGTGTTAGCAAATAAACCTAAGACTGGAAAAATTCCAGTTGGTAAGTTATTTGTGACTGCTATTATGTTCACATAATATATTGAAACCTGAGAAGCAGATTTTTAACTTAAATTATCCACGACCTTCCAGGTATTTCACAGTTATATAATAATTGATAATTCATGACCTTGTATTAAGTGTGCAAATGAAATAAGTGTTTACTCACTTTGATAACTATCACAGAACTGTACAATAATAAATCTTTATGGTTATATGAATAACAGGGTTCGATTCCTTATTGTTTTTTTATTATGGATATAGAGCTGCTTATAAATATTCACTTGAATTTTTTTATATGAAATGGGCTCCCAAATTGTATAATAGAATACCTACCATTTGTTATCGCATATTACAGAAAGTCTATCAGGGATAACTTTAGAAACCCTTAAATATTGGAAATAAATGTTATTTATTTAATTCCCGTAAGTGGGATGTACTATAGGTTGTATAGCATTGATTTTATATAGCATTGGTTCTAAAACCCAGTAATAATATGTTGTCAGTACTGGCAGCCTTCTATCAGCATTATTTGTCTCCAATACATACACATAAGTTTTTTGTTGCTCCTGTAGACATGTCCTTCTCATGTAAATATTTTTTATATAACATTTATTTGTATTGTATTTCTTTTAAATTTGTATGTAGCACCTTCTGTGATTGTTCATCCTTCAACATCTCACTACATTTTTTCAGTTTATACCATTAGAATTATAGGCTAGCTTAAGAAGTTGTACTTACATATAGAAGACATACATATAATACACCTTCTTACGACAATTTTTTTTAAGCTTGCCACACTGTGCATTTGTTATGTTACTAATACTTGGTTGGAACGCAGCTCTTTGTTTTTCCGTACTCCCATTGTATCCTGCATGATCCCAACCCCGCTTGTTTTCTGATCCTACTACGTAAAACCTGTCCTCTTCGAGTATCCTGACGTTGTTTCCCCTCCTTAGGTATCCAAAAAAGAGACTGCTTTCACCCAGGTGCCTCTGTTTTGTCTCGTGAAGATATTAACTTGGGGGATGCGAAGCCGGTTACCGGGGCGGACATGATTAGAGGCATGTTGGAGTATGTATGGCCTAAGGTAAGAAAATTATTTAATTTTTGGCTGGCACCTGTTTAAATAAAGCTACCAACCTTGAGTATTAATGTTAAATATGGTGAGGTATATTTAATTTTTGTGATGATGTATTATGTATAGAATAGCTGTTTGTAGTTAAGTATATAAGCCACCAGAACAAAATCAGTGAACTAGTATGTAAATGTAATAGTATATAAATAACTGAAGATGCCTCACAGAGCTGTCTGATTCGAAACTAGACAGGGTCTGTATTATGGTAACCAGACTGCTAATAAACATATTTATATATTACTAAATACATACATATTATAGATAAACTACAGCCTGACATGGAATAAATAATCATGCTCGACACACAATTATTTGTCTGCTCCACTCCTAAAGATTGTAATGTGACGTTTCATAGGCTTTAATTAATGCTCTATCCAATTAAAAAAGTATATATTGAACCTGGTTGGTAGTTTTAGTCATTAGCAGGCTTAAACATACAAGCAATTAAAAAACTGTTGGTTGTAGGACCACATGTCAGAAGTAAAAACACACACATCTGCATATACGAGTATATATGTATCTGAGCGTGACGGTCACATGACTTTAGTGCTTTTTCCCCGTACCAAAAGTGCCCAACGTGCCTAAAAAAGTTTTCACTTCATCTTCAGCTTTATTAAATTAGTATAGATCTGGAGATGAGATGGAGATGACTTCAGTTTCTAGGTAGTATTTATTTTCGGCTCGTTGACAAAGTGCGTGTAAAAAATATGTGGAAAGTAGAAATACTACATTTTTACTTTAACACACTCAGCAAAGTGATTTCAATTTCAAACACATATTACGTACTATGAATATATATCTAATATTTACATAATAGACTCACAGGATTCACTTATAATCATAATAATATATTATTTCTATCACTCATGCTTCTTCACTGCATCTATCTTGGTGAATTATTTATTTAAGCCCTTTAGCTAAAGTAATGTAGATAGTGAATGCTCTATCGTACCATTAAGAATGGGTATTGATAAGATGCTACTTTGTTCTGTAATGGACACTGTATCAATAATAAAACTGGTTTATTATCTTTGTGTTATTATTTAAGTGTTTCTGGATACATACCTTCTAAAACATTGATAAACCCCTTAGCTTTTACTGAAAAAATCCCATTCTTCCTTTTTTGGTACTTTTTCTTACAATGTTTTTGTATAATTTTTATAAACAAAACAAAATAAAAAAAAACATACATTTTATGTATTTTTTTTCTAATAAATTTGTTTACACCTACTGTCTAATTACAAAGATTTCGGGAAAAACTGAAAACAAAAATGTTTTCGTTATTATTATTTTGTTATACAATTTTTTTTAAATTGTGTTTTGTATGACAAACTAAGAACATTATTTCTATTCATAAAGTATTGAAAAAATCTTCACAAAGAAAATGGATAATGTGTCGATAAGCATAAAGAAAACAAAAAAAATTAAAATACCCCCGACTCGAAAATCCCTTCAACGGTTACAAAAGATCTCATGACCTTCAAACGCAGCACTAAGCACACTCTCGATCACCTTTCAAACAAAAAAAATCGCACTCAAATCAGTTCATCCGTTTGGGAGCTACGATGCCACAGACAGACACACAGACAAGTCACACTTATGACACCCCTCTTTATTAAAAAGTAGAGTAAATTAATCCTGCTTGCACCCAAATATCAATATAAACGAAACCTTCTCGAACTTTTCTTAGAACACTATGAAATAAATGTAGGTCCAAAATATATAGGTATCTCAGACTCTGCCGTGGAATGCTATAATAGTAGTTCAGTTAAATATTAAAAAATAATTATTTTATACATGTTTTAATAGTATAAAAGATTCAAGTAATGCATGTACTCTCATCACATTTAGATCATCAATATGAGAGTGCACTCACTTAAGGTCAACTTAGATTGAGCGGCAAAATAGTCGAGCACTTTTAAATGTGAATAAAATATTAATCCTATCCCACTAAAATAGAGCTGGAAATCGTATGCACATTAGTAGCATCTAGTCTGACAGAAGCGCACGATTTTGCCGCTCAAGGGTGAATATTTTTTCTAGGACTAATAATTTTCTTCTATCACCTTCATCACCACCTGCCTACCCTTGTCCCAATTTTATTTAAGGTCGGTGCAATATGTTTTATTCTTCCATTCTACTCTATCGTTCGTCATTTCACTGCTTATTCTCGTTCTAGCCATATCTTCTTTCACACAGTCCATCCATCTTTTCTTTGGTCGCCCTCTTCTCTTGTACCCGTCAACATCCATACATAAAAATCTTTTCACCACATTTTGCTCATCCCTCCGCATCACATGTCCATACCACGATAACCTATTGCTCCTCAGCTTTTCAGTCTTTGTTCTCCTACAGAAATATAAATCATCGTTGGTGATTGTCCTCAAAACTATAGTATTTATGTCAAGCACGTGACATAATGACAAGGGTTTAAATAGAAAAGAAAAAGTTAGAAAAATCACCCCTCAATCTGAGTTAACCTTTAGTCGCGCAAACGATGCACGTTCCACACCAAGTTGTTTTTGCTTTTTAATTTAATTAAACGAGGCAATATTTTTCATAAATATTTTCTGATATCCAAATCTAATCTTGACACGATTCATACAATGGTTTACATTTATTATGGTAACATATTCACTTAGATAATAATATTTTATCGATTAACACTGTATCGATTTTACTATTTCTGTAATCGAAACTCAGAAATGAATGTAGTTTTTTAAAACGTTCTAAATTGAATTTTTCAGGACAATAATATGATCAGACGCCGAGTAATGCTCTCGCTCTCCCTGCTGTTCGGTGCGAAAATAATGAACGTCACCGTCCCGTTCTTGTTCAAGTATGCGGTAGACGAAGTGAATACAATGACTGCAGCACATGGTGACGCGATATTAGGCATGGCGACCGTGCCTCAAGCTTTGGGGACGACTGCTTTCAGTTTGTTGTTGGGATGTAAGTAAAAACTAGGTGTAACCCGCGGCTTTTCAACCCCTTTTTAAAAGCTTTATTTTCAAATATCCTTTCTTAGCGGCTACATGCTCCCATCAGATCCTGTCTGAGATTTCGTAATTAATCAGAGAGTGGTATTTCGCTTTTATACATTATTATTTTAGGGTTCTGTTAAATTTAAAGGTTTGCCTAGAGGTTACAACTTATTCCACGTAACCTATTTTTACCCGACTTCAAAAAGGACAAGGTTCTCAAACCGGCTGAATATTGTTTTTTTTTGGTGTGTATGTTACGCGATATTTTCGCCATTTTTAAATCGATTTTAATAATTCTTCTTTTTAATTAAATTGGTTGTACTCAACCTTTGTTCCTCTGAAATCTGAAGAAAATATTATAAATAAAACAAAAAAAAAACAACACAACGCCACATTGACTTGGTTCCCACCCGTAAATATGGTCAAAAGTCAAAGAGCTGAGAAAAAAATAAAATACCCAAAAATAAAAATAATTCCACACATCTCACACACGGCCGTCTGATCCCAAACTAGGCAGAGCCTGTACTGTGGTAACCAGACTGCTAATAAACATACTTAAATATTTCCAAATACATACATATAGATAAGTTACACTCTGGTTCAGCAGTCAGGGACACTAACCACTAGACCAATAGGCCAGTCAAAAGTACTGCTTATAATGGCAAAGGAAATGTGAGAACAATGTAACGCATTGTTCCAAAATACTAAATTAATGACTACTATATTTTCGTAATAGCAGTCCGTAGATGACCAGCCCCGACTAACGACAGAACTTATTAACAACTGAAGTCGTCGCTTCGCAGATGGTATAGCACGTGCAAGTGCTGCGGCCTTCAACGAGTTGCGAAACGCCGTCTTCGCCAAAGTGGCTCAGCACTCCATCAGGAAGTTGGCCTGCAACGTGTTCATACATCTACATAATTTGGACTTGAGCTTTCACCTGGGCAGGCAGACTGGAGCATTGTCTAAGGTAAACTGACTAAATTTGGTAAATTTAACTGCGCGGTTGCGGGTTGGATTTCCACACGGGACAAATATTTATGTGATCCACATATAGTTGTCCCGATTATGGGAGTTCTTTGTGTCTGTTGTTTAATGTTTGTAAAGTCCGGCGACACAGGAATCATTCAGAGTGCGGAGTTGTCTTTAAAAAATAATAGGGGATGTATGGGAGAGATTCTATGCAAACGAAGACTGGCCTGTTGGCCTAGTGGTTAGTGACCCTGACTTAGCAGTCAGGGTGATGCCATAGGTCGTGGGTTCCTTCCCACCCGAGTCTGGGTGTTCTTTGTCTCCGTTGTTTGTATGTTTGTAAAGTCCCCCGCGACACAGGAGTAATTCCTACTGCGGGAGTTGTCTTTTTTAAAAAGAAAAAAAAAGAAGTCGCAGGCACCAGCTAGTCACTAGATATTAAAAACAAAGTCTTCCGCCGCTTCTGTCTGTCAGTTCGCGATAAACTGAAAAACTACTGAACGAATTTTCATGTGGTTTTCACTAATAGACAGAGTGATTCCTGAGGAAGGTTTAGGTGTATAATTTGTTAAGATTTTGTGTAAATTTATTGAAATATGTTGATGATTGTTAAAGAGGTTGCTAGTAATATTATAAATGGGAATAAATGAACAAAGTGTACATACAAATCTATGGATTTGTTACAGTTTGAGTTACAAACTGTACCTCAGTGGGTATTTTCTGTACCGAGCAGTGGTGTTAATTAAGCCGTGTATGCACTCTGCAACGATTGACGCGTAACACGTAACGCTGAACATGTTCGGCAACGTTGCACAACAGCGCGCGACGTTGCCAGCTGGCACGCATCATGGCGCGATTTGTTGTTTGTTTCCGTGCAACATGCATTTAAGCATCAAAATTAAATGTTGATTAAATACATTTTCTTTTTGACGTGATAATGTCTTATAAATCGATGAATGCCGGTTGCACGCACGAAAAAGCATGACTCATTGTCACGTTCCGCCTGAGCCGAGCGTGCAAGCGAGGGCGCTGAACAAGCGACAGTAAGGCACGATCTCTCTTCCACTGTTTTCTTATGACGTTATCACGTAAAATTATCGTCCGTAAACCGAATTTACAGACAACCATTTTTTTTATAGGTAATTTCTGACACGTGGCTTTTTCTTTTTTACACTGTATTACTATTGTGTACCATGTACCTACTCGTAGACAAAATTACGTATATTTTCTTTTTTGAGTATAACCGTATTTAATATTTGACAGACGATAGACCGCGGCTCTCGCGCCATAAACTTCGTGTTGTCGGCGATGGTGTTCAATATTGTGCCAACAGTTTTCGAATTGACACTCGTGTCCGCCATTTTGGGACTCAAGGGAGGCCTCGCTTTCACCGGTAAGTGCTTCGTCGATTTATTAAGAATAAAATAAGAAGAATAAAAAAGTATGCGACCAGCCTATTACTGTTTAAGTCTTTTCCTTTACATGATCTTTGAACCGTGACAGTTTATGTGGCAAAACCGTGTTTCACTATTAATTTGTATAAAAATCGTATTTTATTTTATTAATAGAAAGAGGTAGTAGGTACTTAATCATGCGGTGTTATCTATAATTATACCGGTTGATGCGTAATATAATACAAAACAGTTATTGGAACGTAAATGTTTTGGAAAATACCGTATTAAATATGTATAACATTGTATTGTATAATATACCGCTTATCAAATTTTAGAAAATAATATCAAGGCGAATATATTTAAAACGATAATCCCACTAATTCCGCTAATATTATAAATGTGAAAGTTTGGATGGATGGATCGATGTTTGTTATTCTTTCACGTAAAATCCACTGAACCGATTGCGATGAAACTTGGTATGTAGATAGTTGGAGACTTGGATTAACGCACACTACTTTTTATCCCGAAATTCCCACGGGATCGGGACTTACGCGGGTGAAAACACTGGGCGCTGCTATAATAAAATAAACTTGTAAAATGCTAGAGATGAGTATAGTTGTCCACCGATAATATCCAGGTCTGGCGTGGAGCTGCGTGGGAGTGTACGCGATGTACACGCTCGCCATCACGCAATGGCGGACCAAGTTCCGCGTGCACATGAACAAGGCCGAGAACGAGGCCGGGAACAAAGCGATTGACTCGCTTATTAATTACGAAACTGTTAAGGTAAGGTACATACTATTTGGACTCACGCAGGCCTGTCGGTCTAGCACTATCAGCCAGAGGTCGTGGGTAAAATCTAAAATCTTAGTTTTCGAGTACAAGCAGCGCTTAAAAGCAATTTCGAACTTTATTCTAAATGTACGAAAAAACATATTTATTTGACGTCCATTATTACCATATTGTGACTTACTCAAATAAGAATAGGACTGACTTTGCGCCATATTGTGATGTCATAGCTGTCAATTCGAAAAATAATAATAGGATGAGTAAAACAGATATTTTCGAAATAATCGATTTATTTACATATTTTCGAAATAATCGATTTATTTACAAAAAATCATGAAATCAGACCAGAATTTTTTTTTCTATTTAAATTATATGAAAACGGCAAAGGTATCAAGTATATAATGTTGACCTGTCATGTTAGGAAAGTCTATACAATGCATGTTCACTTTATACTGATCAATGAAATAAAACAAAACATTCAAAACTTAGTAAGCTATGGTCGAATATCAACCACCTGACGATGTCTAGTTATTTTTAATATCATGAAATTAATAGAAGAAAGAAAGAAAAAGAAGTTAGTAGTTAGTTAGTTTTGTGTGCAAACCATACTTTCCAAGTTGACAGTTGACAGGTTAAGGTCATTGACGTTCCTATTCTTATTTGAAACTCATTGTATATGTATAGATTAGATAACTCTCAAGTCAAATCAGTATCTTTTTACTTAAATGTTGAAATGGTGGGGTGAATGAGAAACTGAATTTTGTATAAATTTTAACATTCACTATTCATATTATATATATAATATTATATTTATTCAGTTGATTTGATGAATATGTAATAAATATAAACTTTAGAATAAAAGAGTACGATAATAGGGTAGCTATCTATTATCGGTTATAAATTTAAAAAAAGAAATACCCCCGACTCAAAAATCCCTTTAATGATTAGAAAAGCGCTCATGATCTTCGAACGGCTGAACTGATTTTCTTGAATTATAGCTATATAAAAACATTTTCGTTCCGTCACCTATCAAACAAAAAAAGTAAATTTAAATTGGCCCATCCGTTAAGGTGCTATGAGGCCACAAGACAGACAAACAAATACGCATGTTAAACTTATGAAACCCCTCCTTTTTGCGTCGGGGGTTAAAAATAAATAAATTAACATTGAAATCTAGTGTTAAAAAAATTGTAAAATTACTTTTTATTATTTTCAAGTTTGATATTATTTTAACGGTAAAACCAAATATTAAAACTAAACATTTTGACCATGGTAAGGTATGACGTCAAAGATTGCTATTGCATACAGGTTTGTACACCTACTGTTATTCTGAGTATTTAAGGATACTACATTGACACCTGCGTCAATGTAGTATAAAATACTTTGGAGCGTAGGAAAGTACCCAATCGATAGATACGGGCTTTGATTTATGTTATTCCAGTACTTCAACAACGAGAAGTACGAGCTGCAGAAGTACGACGCGAGCCTGAAGGTGTACGAGCACGCGTCGCTGAAGACGGCGTCGAGCCTGGCCGCGCTCAACTTCGGCCAACACGCCATCTTCAGCGCCGGCCTCAGCGTCATCATGATCATGGCCGCCAAGCAGATCGCACAGGGTACGCTTTTAAACTTTCGCGACTATACATACTAGACTTGTAAATCGGGACTTAATTGCGACAGCTATTTTTTGAAGTGAAACTTCTTTAGAATCCTGCGAGAGAATGAGATAGAATACAAGTTTACAGTGTTTCCTACAATCCTTGAAAAGAGACAAACATATTCATAAATAGGATTTAACTACGTGAGAATGAAATACAATACAAGTATCAGTGTTTCCTATAACCTTTGTCTTAGCGCCTGCCACTACCGAGCCTTCAGAAAATGTGTCAATGTCACCGTGGTGTCATTTTTGTGCATTTGCGTATTAAAATTCGTTGGCTAATTAATTTATGTTAATTATTTAACACATCTGTGTTACTTTGAACTTTTATATAAATGATCTAAAATTAAATTTATTAATATTAGTAAATTATTTGTGTTATTTTATATATTTTATTTCTCATTCTCTCGTAGGCTACTTTCCTGAAGTTTCACTTCTACCGTGTATGAATTGCACACACACTTTTTTTTTTCTTTTTTGGTTATGCGACGTTGCGATCGAATTGCACCGATCGTGATCACGAGTGGACTACCAGCCCAAAAATTAGGCCTTGTAATTGTTATTGCAATTGAGTCCCGATTTACACATCTTATCATAATGTATTTCAGGGGTGCCCAACTATTAAATACCAATTGTTTAATTAACAATTTTAGTGTTCCAATTTTCAAGTTTAATTTTTCAGTTTATAACAAACAAGATTTTTATATTAAAAATCACGATTTTTTCTAAAATTGTTAGCGCTTTACGATATTAACAGGTCAATTATACGACTCTAAAATATGACCACCTTTCTGTGACACCTTGGAGATTTTTTAAATTCTTTTTGTATTGGATTAGAGTATTCATTGAGCTACGTAACAAGCGCAGGTGAGACTGCTTGGAATGACTGGTATCCAAATATTCATTAAAGACTACGGTTTTACTCACATTTGTATTTCGGGGATGCCCGACTAGTGTGAGCTTGACACCGTCGCGGCAGGACGCTTCACTCCTTGAAAAAGGGCTCCCGTCGAAACTAGTCGGGCATCCCCGAAATACAAACGTGAATAAAACCGTATAGTCTTTAATAAACATGAATATCACTCACGAAAGTTTTTATGGTATCTAAATCTGTTAATTCGTGTTCTAGAATCCACAGTACACGCTATGCTTAGTTTGGGTCTAGATAGTGTGGTGTAATATGTCTAAGTCCTAGAGTATACACGGTGTTATAACGCTCCCGAAAACGAAGACAAACAGTACTAATGATACCTTTGATGATGGGTCAAAAAAAAAAATCGATCCCGATGATTTTTTATTTATTTTATTTTTGGCAAATTTTACGCTCCATCATGTTAGTACAGCTAAATGCAATGATAATTTCATAAAAAAATAAATCAAAAACAGCTGATGCTCGGGTCAACGTGAAAAAACTGTAAAAAGATAGTTTTTGTTCATCAGGATCGATTTTTTCTGACCCACCATCAAAGGTACCATTAGTACCATCGTCTGTCTTCGTTTTCGGGAGCGTTTCACTAACACCCTGTATTATATTCTACCGTTTGTCCTACCAGGAAACATGACGGTGGGTGACTTGGTGATGGTGAACGGTCTGCTGTTCCAGCTGTCCATCCCGCTGGGCTTCCTGGGCTCCGTGTACCGGGAGGTGAGACAGGCCCTCATTGACATGCAGACCATGTTCACTCTGATGACTGTACAGTCCAGGATAAAGGTATGTTTATTGAATTTTTTTTAATGTGCTGTTCTTCGTTTCTTAATGAAGGGCTTGCCCATTCCTTGGCATATTAATAGTACATTATTGTTTATTAAAAAGTATTTGAAGTCTGTCAGTCAATTTGTATAGGAATTAAGTGACGGTAGCGTAAGGCGTTGGACTTGCGATGAAGTGGTTGCGGGTTCAAACTCCACCCAGCACAGTAAGAGGGCGACTACCAGAACAGTTACTAGTGGTATTTTCTAAAAAATGAGCTATCACCCCCGAGGTATATACTGTAAAGATTGGGGGGTATTTCGGTTCCCGGTTACAGGGTCGCTACTCGCTATTGAGAGGAGGTTAATCAAAAGATTAAACAATCACAACTGGCTTTATAATGAGCATCAAGATATTATCACAATAATAATTAAACAAACAATTTCAATCAATATTTCTTGAGCCGACCGTGCATCTTGCACGGAGTCTGTCACGAAAGTCCTCCACGAGAGTCTTCTATTCCTTCAGATTGAATCTTTTAAAAATGTTCTGATTATTCTAAATTCGAGTTAGTTGGCACCAGCCAAGACCTCCGTGCCTTGTCAAGGAGTTTTCGTTCCAATAGAAGGAGGTTGCAAGCGGCGCGTGAGGTCTCGTCACCACAATACATATTTTTTTCAACCTATTTAGTTTTACTAACTTTTAAACATTCACGTTTAATATATAATCAGTCTGCGACCACAGCCAGTGCAACCTAGTCGAAACGTCAGGTAATCAATCAAAGGTATGAACTACCTATTACGTGATCGCTTTAATTCCCGTACGTATACATAATTATATACCGTTTAGTTCTTTAGATTTTATATCTTTAATTTTTAAAACTTAGTGTACTTTTCAATAGATAATAATAACAATAAAATCACCTACCTACAAATAAATCATAAATAAGAATAATAATAATAACTTCACACATCACACACGCGGCCTTCTGATCCCAAACTAGGCAGAGCCTGTACTATGGTAACCAGACTGCTGATAAACATACTTATATTTTTCTATATACATACATATTATAGATAAATTACACCCAGGCACAGATCAAATGATCATGCTCATCACACAATTATTTGTCCTGGGTGGGAATCCAACCCACGACCTCTGGCTTAGCAGTCAGGATCACTAACCGCTAGACCAACAGGCCAGTCAAATAAATAAATAAATAAAAATAATAAATTAAAAAATTATAATGAATTACTGGACTTTCTATCGCTGTAGAGCTGACTTTCATGTTTAAAAATATTTTGCACATTTTGGTTCACTTTGCTATGCATTACGCGCTATGCTAAAAGATGTTTTTTAAACTATAATTCGATCAGCTAAGTGTATCAGTACAACAAAATACATCAACAGATTATCGATAAAAGCACTCATTGCAGTCGATGATGAGGTGGCGAGGTGAGTCGATGATCTGTATTCATCACTGTGATGGTGTTCCAGGAGAAGCCTCAAGCCCGCCCGTTGAAGGTGGACGCGAAGACAGCGACGATCGAGTTCAAGGACGTGAGCTTCAAGTACATCAACGGCAAACCCATCTTCAACAACCTCAGCTTGAGCATCCCCGCGGGGAAGAAAATCGGCATCGTCGGGGGATCTGGCAGTGGGTGAGAACAGATCCGCCAGGTTAAGTTCATGATAGAGGGAATGGGTCCGAGATGGTACTGAAGGGGGACTCGGCTCCCACTCACGACTGTGAGACTACCTGCTTTATGGACAGGTAGTCAAGTTTGTCGGATCCAGAGAGTTTCTTTCTGGGTTACACCTGAGCCCCAGCCATAGACACCCGTGACGGAACACCGTGTGATTTTATTCGGTTCGATTCCAACATAACCACTTCGCCGAGTGCTCGGTGAGGTGGTTAAAAGGGTACATAAGAGGACATAGGCGACATTTTGCTACCGATAGTAAAGAGAAGCGAGACGTGTGTCGAAGTTTCATTTCTTCCTGTGGAAAGTTGCATAGTTTTTGCACGTTCTGAACAAATCTCTTATCTTAATTTTCAGTAAATCAACAATGGTGCGGCTGCTGTTCAGATTCTTCGAGCCCCAGTCCGGCACTATCACGATAGCTGGACAGAACATCCGGGACGTAGACCTGGCCAGCCTGAGGCAGGCCATAGCTATAGTCCCACAGGTACGTCTCTATTCTCATATCGACCATTCTTAGTCTATAAGATTGAGGGTAAATGTATATTGGTGATAAGTTTGTTTACTAAACGCACGCACGTTTATCCTTACGTACGTTATGTACTGTTACGAAAGCCAAAATTGACGCGCGAGCGCCATTTAGTCACGAGTAGCGGGGACTAAATTGAGACGTACGGTGCCATCTTTTGACGAATAATTGAACTAACATTCCATCAATAAGAATGTTCTACTGAGTTCTAGAAGTTCGAACAGCAGTCGAGTCAACGGTTTGTACGAGATGTTTCAGGAAAGTTTACAAACTTTCTATGAATTTTTTTTCAAACTATTTAAGGAAGTGGCACGGCGGTATATGGACATTCAGTTCTAGTTGCGCGATACTAAGAGTAACAAATGAGAAGTATAGCGAATAGTGAGTGTGAGTGAATACTTGTAATTCTGTTAATTGCTAATTATTTAAATAAGTTGTGGCTATTTTATTTTAAATTTGTATACCTATCTAATCTCGAACCCTGTCTCGTAACAATATATTATATACTAAACTACCCTAGATAATTAATGATTTTTAATACAGAAATCTTATTTCAAAACTGACAAATTGTACTTGAGAACTGCCCTATAAAGCAATTATTTCGTATGAGAGGGGTGACATGAATGAAACTATAGGTATTTAATACCAAGGATGTTGATGGAATGTCCACATTTTTCTGAAAATGCTAGAAAAAACATTGAAATTGGCATGAAAATCCATGTTTTGGTGTTTATACACCAGGAAACTATTTTACAAGTCGTTTTTAAAAGAATTTACCTAAAAATCATTTTTTTTTTCAAGCAAAATGAACGATTTGTTCTAAAATTTTAACACACTTTTCTGTAACATTCTATATATAGAAGATATTATTTATTACCACTGTTGTACATCTCAAAATAAAAACCATATATATATTATTCCAGGACTGTGTGCTGTTCCACGACACGATATTCCACAACCTGCACTACGGCGACCTCACGCAGTCCGAGGACAAGGTGTACGGCGCCAGCAAAATGGCCGAACTGCACGAGTCTGTTAAGACTTGGCCCAAGGTTTGATACTGATTTAACTAAACCTCAACAGATCCCTATGCGTTTATCGTCATTACCTTTAATAATTAAAAAGATATTGTAATAAAAAAACACACTAATGGCGAACCGAATTACAAAGTCTTTCCACCATTCGACTCCTAGCTTCATTATTAGACCATCTTAACCAAAGCAAATCAAGAAAGAGCCAATGATCTTGGAACCGCTGAACAGATTTTCTTGAATTATATCTAAGAATACTCTCGTTCACAAACGCACTTAAATCGGTTTATTCGTTTGGGAGTTACGATGCCACAGACAGACACATAGACACGTCAAACTTATAACACCCCTCTTTTTGCGTCGGGGGTTAAAAAAGGTATTGTACTGAGTTACACATCTAATTAGAATTAGGTTAAAATAGCTTCCCTCAATGTTCTACTCAGTTATACAAAATAATTACACGAATGTCATAACGAGAGAAAATTGTCTTCAAATTATTTTCTTTTAAATATTTTTTACAGTGTATGTATGACTTTAAATTAAAAAACTTATGTAACTTATGTTATGTAGTTGCACGAGACATTGTAGGTTGCAAAAATACAAAAGGAAAAAAAAATATAATTGCTAATGTTTTTTTGAAAAAGGATTACCATTTCGAGGTAGTGTGTAGTTAATTATGTATTTTTTTTTTTGAATTGGTGCGACATCTGGTAGTCGTGAATAACTGACATGCAAGTATGTATAGCATACGTGTTTTATATAGGCACAGATAAGTGGAGGGTTGTGTGAATTTGGCACTAGTGCGCATGACATAGCCATACATTTTAAAAGATTTATTGATTATGTTATCAATGTGCAGGTCAAGGTGTAACTTATTTCATTGTAGAATTGTAAATTCTAGGAAAACTTACAGCTAGAAATAAACTTAATATAATACTAATAGGTGAAGGCCAATAAAATTACAAGTTTTCACAGATTAAATAATATAGATAACCCTGAACATGGCCGGATAAGTCAAAAGTCGACATAGGTATATAATTATATGTATAACTTGTTTGTTGGTCTTTACTTGGTCGAAAAAAGCATTGCACAGTTGTTTTTTTAATTTCGTGACACTAGTAGAGAAAATGTCAAAATCAACATCTACACTCCGGCCTGCCGCATTATACACGCGACTCGCTCTGATCAGGTTTATTGTCCAAGATGACCCCCAAGTCTCTTCCATTATTTACCCTTTCAAGATGCAAGCCACACAACGTGTAATTTGTAACTACAATATTCTTTTTCTGAAGAGTTCTGTGAAGGTTATGTTTTTGCATTTATCTATGTTAAGATTTAGTTTATGGTTAGTACAATATGCGGAGAAATGATCCGACGAGCCTGGAAATTAAAATGGTCATTTGTGTTTTCAGTTACACGATATAACAGGAAATCACAAAAAGTAAAACATATATAAAATATATATATCTGTGTACATCATTTATGAATAAAATGAACAGCAAGGGGCCTAAAATGGATCCCTGTGGAACGCTGGAAGTAATAGAAACTGTGTCAGACTCGTAACTGTTAAAAACAATTCTTTGTGTTCGGTTTGTTATAATATATAAGATTTAAACCAGTGTCACAAATTGCTTCGTATGCCATTAAATGCAAGTCTCTCTAATAATATTTTCTGATCGATTCCATCGAAAGCTTTCTGAAAGTCCGTCTACTTGATAAAATTTTTATTTATTTAAATATCTCAAACGACTTAACTCTCTGCATGGAAGCGTATTAATCTTTTTTGTATTGTATAAATTTACCGTGGATATTTATTACGACGACGTCGGCGGGCTCGGACTTATCGGTGACGGTCAGTTCGAGTAAGTAAAATACCTGTTCTTCCATTGCCTTTCCTTTTCAATATTCCCAATTTTCCAAGGTTTAATTCCCGGTGTGGTCGGTGGTCCGCAGGGCTACCAGACGCAGGTGGGCGAGCGCGGGCTGAAGCTGTCGGGCGGCGAGAAGCAGCGCGTGGCCATCGCGCGCGCCATCCTCAAGGACTCGCCCATCATCGTGTTCGACGAGGCCACCTCCAGCCTCGACTCGCTCACCGAGCACGTACGTCCCCGGACATTCTAACTATTACTATTCTAACGGAGTGGACCGCTGGAAGACACATTATTTGGTTTTAAAAGACTATTTTAAAATTCGTGAAAAAAGTATCGAGTGATACGTGAACGACGATTTATTTAAATAACTCACAATTAAGTGAATAATCACAGATAACAATAATTGTCACAAATATGCGCTGTACTATTCGCTATTATCGCATTTGTTCAGTCGTTGTTCGCAAAACTAGAACTAAATCAATAACACGATAAAACTTCCACATTACATAGTTCAAAAAGTTATCACGTAAAGAGTTCGTGAACTTGCCCCAAAACTCGAAACCCCGTAGAATCTTCTAGGAAATTGAGTGGCATTCTATAGACAGACACTACCCGTTAACAGATGGTGCCACCGTCTTAATTGGGCCACCGCAACAATAGATCTGATTCAGGCCTGCGTTTCTGACAATTATTCCGAGATACAGCCAGCTGATATATTTATTTCTTCTAAAACCATATAAACTGTCATCTGATTTAACTGATATATAAATGTCACTCAATTCCAGATTAACACATTTTTTTCCAGTCCAGTTTTTTAATTTTTTTAGATTTCATAAATAGAATAGTATGAATATTATTCAAATATACCACATAGTTGAATCCCCCCCCCTCCTCCCCCCAGGCCATCCTGCAGGCGCTGAAGGCGGCGACGGTGGGCCGCACGTCCATCTGCATCGCGCACCGCCTGTCGACGGTGGCGGACGCGGACGAGATCCTGGTTCTCGAGCGCGGCGCCATCACCGAGCGCGGCACGCACGACTCGCTACTCGCCAATCCCAACTCGCTCTACAGTCGCCTGTGGGACAAACAGAACAAGGATTTCTCCATGAACCAGAACTCTACCTCGAGCAAAAGGAACTCTTAGTGATTCGACTAGTGTAGTGAGAAACGACATTACTCCTCGACTCGTCTGCCGATGTGGAACCTTCAGATATTGCTTCTTGTATAGGAACTTGTCGCATAGGATCGCAAAGACCGGTAATATTGTAACTAAACTATGATTTCATGCGATGATATGTTACAAAAAAACAGGTCAATATAAAAAGAAACTCGCAGAGGTATGGGTTGAGTTCTCTAGCTCTCGTAACGTTCACGAAAAAAGATATAATGACGATCGCTTTTCGCATTTTAACGTTTAAATACGACGATCAACTGATTACGACTGCCAGCTTATTGATTTATGATATTTTGCTAACTAAATTCATCAATGAAACTGCCTCTGTAACGTTAAACTTCATTCAACTCAACAATCCAGTGTACAGTCATACACGCGTACAGCTTTTGGTACAGTCTGGTGTTAAGTCTTGATTCCTAGATTTTCAATATTATAACCGGCAATTATTTAAAGTATTTGTTTATTCACTATATATCGTTTTAAAATGTTTTTCAAAACACATATTTAGTTTAATATATTAGGCAATGTTATGATATTTACATCAATGAAAGTCACGACTATTAAGTCTATCTATCAATGTGAAAAAAAACAGTTATCAAACTTATTTAAAAATATGTATAATATATAGACGAATAATACCGAAACTGACCTCGTATTTTAAAAGAAATAAAGATTAAGCTACCTCTAATATCGATCCACTATCAGAATAGTGAGTGCTCTGATTATAAGTCGCAGGTGATTTGTCTTTTAGGAAGTTCTCTGTGGATTTGAAACCGTTCCCTCCACTGTAGATTTGATACCGACGTTAAACTTTGATATCGAAGTGTACGGCTTATTAAAATGACTTCTCGTTTCTAATATCATTGAATTTTTGACATGACAGAATTGTTAACGGATTGTATCTGACTTGACGGACTTATGGCATGGTGTTACGATAATCATTATGCGATAAACATTCAATGAAATAAAAAGTCCTATTGTGAGAATATACTACAAATTGTGACACACCGTACCATGTAGTACATTCTTGTGGTACGGTGTGGTGTTTTGATTTGATTTAACGCGAAATACGCTGTCGTAGTAAATATTAACATTCAGTGCGTAATTAAAATGTATTATCGCATAAAAGTGGATCATCGCAAAATAAACATAAAAACATTAATTTATAACTTTGTGTTCTGACATTGATGAAATTCAGTACTCTTCAAATATAAAACGAATCTGCCTTATAATGAATACCAAAATTATATAGTTTTACCCGAGGGTAATATAAAGTTAGACATTTTTTTTTTTAGATTATAATAACATTTATTTTTATAAAATTATTATGATTCACTTTGACCTTGTTTGTGGGGTACTTATCAATTTAGTGAAGAATACCTGACTTGTATATAACTGTAACATCAAACAGGGTAAGATATTGTACTATTTAGGTAAAGTATCTAAGGCATCTATTAAAAAAAATAATTTACCCTGCAAGCCATATTGTTCCTAAGCATGGCGGCTTATTTAAACAGCTTAGCGTTCCTTCCTAGTCACCCTTATGTTTCCAGGTATTTTTTTGCCGCTAACACAACTTACACTATTTGTATGAGCTCAGTTCAGGAACATGGACTATCATTGTCTAGAACTTCTATGCAATTTGCGAATGTAAAAAAATATTCGTAGGAGTTGGCAACACCTACGTGTAACTTTTTGAATTTGCAACAAAATGTATGTAGAATTCTTAGTAATATAAAGATCTGAATATTAAATAGGAGAGTTTCTTAAGCTAAGCCACCCACAGATAAGGCTGAAGAGTCAATGTTGACGTGCAAACTGTTGTTAATGTAAATAAACAAGGTTGTTGGTGCCGTGTGTGGTGTGTACAGTAACTTGTTGGATAAGTATATTATTTTGGTTACAATGTGTTTTATTTACATTTTCTTTACTATAGGATAGCGGTTAGTGGTGATAGAGTCAGCTCTTAATTTGGCATTGCAATAAATACTACTTATACAGGGTGTTACAGAAAGGTGTGGTCATATTTTAGGGTCGTATAGCAGACCCGCAAATATCCCCTAAAGCTTCTTTTAGCTAAATTCTTCCTACAGATAGCTTATTTTGATACTGACAAATTAGACTTGATAATAATAATCATAAATTATTCTTTTTAGATTAGATTAGATAAGAGCTGATAATCTTCGGACAGCTGAACAGATTTTCTTGACTTATATCTAAGAACACTCGATCAAGTCACCTTTCAAATAAAAAAAGTGCACTTAAATCGGTCCCATTCGTTAGGGAGCTTCGATGCCACAGACAGATACACAAACACGTCAAGCTTATAACACCCCTCGTTTTTGAGAACTCAATGAGGGACTTAGGCGGGTGAAACCGCGGGGCGCAGCTAATAAAAAATAAACGAAACCATTGAAGTTGACATGAAATTTCAAAATAATTATGTTATTTAGACATGTGCACCTACACCAGGACTATATATATATAGGCTAAGGTGACCACTTACCATCAGGTCCGTAAGCTTGCTTGTTAGCTTTGTAAAATAAAAAAATAAACTTAGAAGTAGTAATGGCGTAACATTGTGCTATTGATGTTCGGCAGAAACAAAAACGCTTCAGAACGGGTAAAAGACTGCTCAAAATTATCTGTAAAATGGAGTACATCTGAGTACAATTAGATTTATATTATTTAAAGTTAAAAATACCTAAAATCTATAGTGGTCGTGCCAGAAAGGTACTACCTAGCACGGCCAGAGTCATTTGTTATAACAACGAAAATATGAGAGTATATATTTTATACTCTTTAGTACAATAAAGTACATTTTTTTCATGAATATGTACCGCATAAAAATTAAGGTAATCATCCGTGGTCGTGCTGCATAGCATCACACGTTTTTGTCCAGCGTCGGAAATTTAAGTGAGCTTGAGCAGGTCAGGCTCGCACAGCTGTAACTCGAACTGGCAGTTGCCGGGAGGTCTGAGCCCTCGAACCGAACATGCATTCGATACTTGTACACAATACCTTTCAGCTATAATTGTAGAATAGTGGTACCCATGCGCGTACCAAGCTTTTATACCAGGGGGGCAAAATTTGTTTTTGTCATCCCAGAGGGGCAAATTTTGATTTTGGCGGTCCAGGGGGGGGCAAATCAAAAGTATTACTCCAAATTACCTTATTACTACGTAAGCTTGCTAAAGCCATGGGTGGGGCAGCTGCCCTCCCCTGCCCCCCCTCGGAACGGTAGCTCAGAGGGTAGTCCCCTATAAATTTTGAAATAAAATATCTAGACTGGTTGGAAAAATATGTAATTAAAGTTTATGTTACCATGATTTAGGGTGCATTGGAGTTAGTGCAGTGACTCCAATATAGGTATACCTACTAAGTATGTTAATTTAAAACACTCCGAAACAATTGTGAGTTCTCAAACAGTTTTGGACTCGCCCAATGTCATATTGGGCGTTTATGTAGTTCACTGTTAATACACCATTCATAAAAAATTGTCTCACCAGTAGGAATGTAAGTGGAATTAGCCCCAATCAAATAACGAAGTAATAAATGGAATCTAGTTCGACCTTGTTCACTTTCTATTTAGACCTTGTTGCCTAGTCATGCAGCTATACAATAACCATTGACAATAATAGATAATAGTAATCCTTTCCAGCCAGCGTCATTCTCTTTTCGAAATCGATTGACATATAATCCGTTGTCATGGCAACTCGCTGACGACAACTTGACGTAAAGGGTTACGAAAACGAAAGGTTAAATATATTACCCAAAATATTACGGTGACTCGATTTTCGAGTTTATTTATGTATGAAATGGTGATTTATATGTGAAATGAATAATGTCAGTGCTTAGTTTGAAGCCGGAAGATAACCGAAAAGACCAAAGGTAGGGGTTTTGTCAAGCAGAAGAGTATTTTACTAGTATGTTGTTGTACCTATATGCAAATAATACTAAACTAGCCTTTGCCTGCGGCTTCGCTATTACTGTAGAGTTATTAGTCAAAACCCGTGTTTAGCAAAGGCTCTGTATGTCAACCGTTGGTTCATTTGAACATTCATTGCGAGCGAAGTCCCATCATGCGTGTCTATATGGATGCTTTTGTATTTGTCTGCAGTATTTTGTTGTGATCATTATATTAACTAATTCTCTTTATGAACTCTTCCTCTTTCTAAACAAGGGCCTATTTTTAAAATGAAAATGCATTGTGTTTTAGCCAAGACTTAACTCCGAAAACATTATCAGCTCAGCAAAGGTCATATAGATAGTAAGTTCTCAAATACTGGTCACTTCGATACTCTTATTGAGGCTATTCCATACCGACATTTCGCTCTACTACATAATATGGCTTGAATAAATCGACACGTGGCTACCGATCACGTTTCCTGACACCGTGATGCGACTGAGAATTTACTGATAGAATTCCAATAATTTGCACGACCTGGAAATCGGATCGTAGAATTTCAAGATTACATGCAAAAATAATCATCATCACCATATTATGCCACGGGGAAAACCAGAGTAGTTCTCTCCCGTTCCCTTACCGCCGCCTCCTTGGCATACATCACCTCGTAATCGCACGCACTCTCGCTCATGACCATGGACATAACCATAGTCTCCAACAGCACGTTGCTCCGTCCATGCAGGGCACTTCACTAGAGTGTGGAGTGCGGTATCTTCGGTGCAGCCCCCGTAGTGGTGGCAGTAGCGATAGCTACCTAACAAAATTCGCAGTTTCCGTAAGTTAGGTTCGGTGTGTAAAAATTCTGCAGAATTTCTGACATCGCGGATGCCGACGCAGATACGGATTTTTGAAGACTCACATCCGTGGACGCGGGTGTGGATGCAGATGTCTAAATCGCTGCGGAAGCTTCGCAATTGCGAATGCGAATATCCCTGATACACAATAACAAACGCGTCGAAACTTGCCACCAAAATCTTCGCTCCTATTGGGCAATCAGCACGTGTTTGTTTCACACGCCAGTCGCCGGCCCCACCCACTTTCTTTCTTGTCGCTACTTGCACTACATACTGTGTATCTGCATAAACATCCGCTTTGATGATTGTGGATGCAGATAAATCCAAATGAAAAAGTGGAGCAACATCGGCATATTAGTATTTACGACATAGCTGAGGAACGGAGGATTGATCCCAAATCAGTTTTGACGCATTCGCAAAAAGTCTGGCTATACAAAAAAGCTCGATATTTGGGTGCTCGAGCTCACTTAAAGAAACCCGATGAATCGTGTACTCATTGCGATTCTCTATTGTAATGTAATGAAGCCGAACCATTTTTGAAAAGATTGATCACTGGTGATGAAAAGTGGATCACCTACGATAAGAACGTGCGATAAAGATCTTGACCCCTTTGACCATCAAAAGGTAGTCAAGCTCCACAGACTAGCGAAACCTGGATTAACACGCAATAAAGTGATGCTGTGTTTTTGGTGGGATTGGAAGGGCATAGTTCATTATGAGCGTAATGAGACTCGAGCAAGAAATTAAGAAAAATCGGCTGGCATTAATCAACAGAAAAGGTTCTTACACCATCATAACGCCAGACCACAAACATCTTTGGCTACTCAGCAAAAATTGAGAGAGCTTGGTTGGGAAGTGTTAATGCATTCGCCATAATTATAGTCCTGACTTTGCACCCTGAGATTTTCACCTGTTTCGGTCTCTTCAGAATTCTTTTGGTAGTGGTAACATCAAGAGAGGACTGAAAAATTACTTGTCGCAGTTTTTTTATCAAAAATCCCAAGATTTCTACAGCAACGGGATAATGTCACTACCTACAAGATGACAACAACGTATCGAACAAAATAGCACATTTATATTATAATTAAATTAAAATTCTAATTCCATATCTTTATTTTATAAAATTAATCATCAATTATTCGAAATCGTTGATTTAATAAATGATTATTAAAATTACAAATTTTAGATCAACAGACACAGAGTCACCGCACCAATAGTTTGCTTTGTCAAATTATTAAAGAAAAAAAAATGGATGACATAATATCATATCTGCCTGTTTCGATCTATAACCGCCCTTTTCCAAATGGTTGAGCCTTGTGAGAAGAAATCGATCAAACAAACTCACGGCCACTTTTAAAAAAAAACCAGACAGTTTTAACAATATTCAATAAATATTACATCATTTTGTTGTGTGCTATTATGTTTTTAAAATTAAAATTAAATAAACTAAAAACAGAATATGACAATAGAGACACTGAAAATTAAGGAAAAAATTAAAAAGAAGAAAAGAAAAACATAGGAGATGGAAAAGAAGAAACATAATACCTCAAATTACATATCTATTAATTACATGAAATAGCCTGTGAATCCAATACAATTCAATGCCAAGCGTTTTTATCTTGTATACAATCCTGAGTAATATAATACTGAGTAAAAAAATGTAATTACGCTTTAATTGCGTTAAAAAAAAATACAGAAGAAAAATGTACCTAATTAAACTTTGAAAAAAAAATGTCTTGATTTTGTATATAAAATATGAAAAAACTTTTTCCCCGACCTTATATTTCAAGCAGGCCGTGACTTGAAAAATCATATAAAAAAGACATACCTGATGCATATTTTGTATTTCACGTAATTTTATTATTGTAGAGTTACTGCATTTATAAAAAAGATAAAACGACTTAAAGGTACTACCCACTCACACATAATCATTTCATAATCCTTTAGGATAGGGTTTTCACATTGATAAAAGATAACGAGCTTAAAAGATAAGGTAAGTCTAATCATAGTACCTAATCAGTTCGTTAACATTTTACGGTATAACAGACCAATATTGAATGTTTTCTCATTACCTGAAAGGAAATCGAATTTATATTTAAATTATAGTTATCGTGTAAATCACACTATCATCTAAAACAGATACTTCAGGTTACTTTGACTTTTGACATTGTGTCTTAAGTTTTACTTAATGATTGTATAATATGTTTAGTGTGAAGTTTTCTTTTTAAATCAAATTGACCATTCATTTCAATTGACTCATTATAGATATTTTTGAATTGTCAGGAGTAGTAGTCAGTCAGACTGTCAGTCGGGAAGATGGTTTCTTTCTTCCTCTCTTCAACCACCTTTTAATACAATTAAGTCTTTATACGGAATAAGGCATACGGCCCGTCTGATAGTAAATACATACTTGCAAAAACCCAGATAACATTATAATATCTAGTTGCATATCTTTTAACAATAGCTGCAAAGTAAAAAAGGCCCAACTTTGTTAGCAGTATATTGCTCATAACACAGCATTTTATTATTTAAATTCATTCGGACGTTCGGTTGTTTATCAAAAGTAACGAACTAAAACAAAACACTTCTGATTAGATATAATTATACTATATTATTAGACTGTACGGATGCCGCAATGGTTAAAGTAGTCACCTGGCCAGAATGCAGCGCTGAGTGTTGTGGGTTCGATACCCACACAGAAAGAAAATTGTGAGTTCCACAAATACTTGTCCCGAGTCTGGGGGTTCCTTGTGTGCGTCAATGTTTGTAAAGTCCCCACAAGGCACAGGAGTAATTTCTAATGAGGGAGCTGTCCTTTTAAAAGCAAAAATTTAAGTTCGGAAGATCTTTAAGTGTCATAAATCAAAAGGCGTTTACATCACAAACAACATGTTACGAGTACGTCACGTCAGACGCAGTAACAAATTTAACATCATATTTATATTCCAGAAAGGAATCAGTGGAAAGTGTGTACAGCAGTAATTCTCGATTAAACCTGCTTAGTAAGCGCAAGCGTATGAACCCTCTTGGAATGGATCTTTCGAATCCCTCTCTGAACAGGAATGGAGGAGACAGATACGTGACACAGAGGGTCCTGTCTGCGAAGACTCACAGGGTGAAACAGCTGCAGAATCAGCTGGCCGATGCTCACTTTCATTTACAGGTACTATTTGAAAATATGGTTTGAATAGTTAAAATATGATTAATAGAAAGTAAGGCAATTGAGGTAGTCAGTAGATAAGGAGAACGAGATAAAGTATACCAGACTTCAGGTCTTAATTGGTGTCGCACAGCTAATGAAGTACCTCCAACCTTTACTACCAACATAGTCACACGACTATTCACCAGCAAATACACAAGTGAATAAACCCATATATACGACATGCATCCATGCATGATCCAGTACTGTCGTCCTAAGTTCCTCCAGTTTCATTCCTTTAATAAGTTTTCCTTTATTTGCTTTACGTTAATTTACTTTTTCCAGGAACTAAGTAACGAAAACAAGATTCTGCGCGCCGTTCAGAAGAAACATGAAATCGCGCTACAAAGGTAATATAACTAAAACCACGTTTTAGCTTGATAAATGTACATTTATATCGTTTAAACCGCTATTCTAATTTATTTTCTATGAACAAGTTCAAAATTAATTTTCAAATAACTAATTACAAAATACAAGTTATGATCACGAAGTCATTTTCTGAAAAGGAAATTTTAGAACGGTATTAAGAACCGAAGGGTATAGACTTAGGTATTACTAAGAAATTACCATCACCTCCGATTCGTAATCTCATAGTAAATATATTTTTCTAGTGTGTTGTTATACAGCTAATTAGAAAACTGACAAACAGCCCTCCTAAATACGAGCAGTAAACCAGTGCTTATTATTTAAAAAATTAAAAATCGTGTCTCGAGCACAAAGATTTGGATAAGCTCGTATGTAAAGAACTGTCAAACAACACCACTCTCATTGTGTTTTGTTCATGCTGATGAGAGCATCTCAGAGCTCTATCCAGAGCTGATTCAATTCCCCCAGGCCAATACACGTACCGCTCAAATTACATGTATAGTTTTGTGACAAATAACAGCGTAGGAAAAAAAGATTAGGTTTTAGGATGTACTTTAATAGTTTAGTTTTGGAGTACATACCATATTCGTAGGTATAAATAAATATACAGACATCACTGTGATTCTCGCTTCCTATGCAAATAATCTGAATCCATTATTCATTCTCGATGTTAAACCTATGATAAATTATTTACTAGATACGAAAATTCAAATGCAGAGCTCCCGCAAGTCTTGCATTCTCACACTGAAGAATTACGTATCCAACAAATGAAATACAAACAGTTGAAATTGCAAAACAGAGAAGTAATACAGAAGTTAAAAGAACGAGACATGCAGCTGCAGCAACTGAGGGATGAGCATAACCATTTATTGGAGCTGAGTAAAGATAGGTAAGGATATGCTAGATATGGTAGCATAAATGTCGGCTACATAATTTGTAGTAGCGTGTTTTGTAACCCGTAGCCCCTCAGGTACAACCTGACCAAGCACTTGGAAAGAGCTTATGTCGAATGAAACTGGTTTCCCGTCATGAGGGCCAGGGGCTAAGATAATAATAATATCGTTCATTTTTTTTTTCATCAAAACCGAAGTACAATAAAACAAGATCAAGCTACAACAATTGATAATTTCGGTTGTGGATCGCTGGTGCCTGAGATAGGTATAAAATCTGTGTTACAGGACACCAGGTACCCACTCGGATTACGACTTGACATTCCAAAATACATAAAAAGAAAAATAATAAAAATACAATAAGTAACTAAAAAAAAAAAGGAACACACAGTAGCAGTAATAAATGAAACATTAACAAAACAGGGTGTGTGTGTGTGTGTGTTGGTGGGTGTGTATGTTTGTGTGTGTGTGTGCGTGTGCGTGCGTGTGTGTGGGTGTGTTTTTTAAAGGTTTGGTATTAAGGTGTATACATACGCTACGTCTGTTAGCCCTTTTTTTTTTTTTTTTTGGACGTGTGGAAACCCCCTCGGGCCGTCACCCCACCGGGGTTTTCGGTGGGGCGGTGTGTCGAAATCGAACCGACTAAAACCACACGGTGTGCCGTACTGCGCCTTAAGTAGGAGGGATCCGGGAACAGCTTTATTAAGACATCCGGAACCCTCCTAGCGCCTGCCCGCAATAGCGCGGGCACCACCTTCGGGTAAAATCCTCTCAATTAGGCGACGTCCAGGCACACGCGGACGCCGCCTCCTCGCGGGGGGCCACTACAGCGGGTGGAGGGGAAAACCCGTCCCATCCACCCGCGGCCACACTCAGGGCGGCATGAGGCGCTGGTAAGCGCGCCTCCGCCGCCCGGTTCGCCGGCGGCGAATTAGGTCCGAGTGGAGGTCGTCCTGAAGGTCGCGACCGCGGTAAAATTCCTGTCGCTACCGGCCATGGAGCGTATGACGGCCGGTAGCGAGAGATCCCCTCCGATGACTGCAGTGAGGGCACGACGCTGCGTCGCCCAGGCGGAGCAAACCGCCAGCGTGTGCTGAGCCGAGTCCTCACTGCAGTCGCAGTGGTGACAGGCGGGACTCAATTCCCTCCTAGCCACCGAGTGCAGGTACTTCCCGAAGCAGCCGTGCCCGGAAAGGACCTGCGTCAGTCGGAAGGAAAGGGTCCCGTGCTGCCGCCCTGCCTACTCGACGATGACCGGCTGGAGCACCTCCACGGCGGCAAAGTCAGCACGTGGAGCCTCCAGCCGGGACGACCAACGAGCCATGGTGGCTCTGCGAGCGGCCTCACGCCATTCGCGTATCTCTTCGGGCGGGGGCCGACTGCCGCTTCCCGCCCGGAACTCAGCCGTTCGCCGATATACTTCGGCGAGCACTTCCGCCTCCAAATCCCACGGGGGAGTTCCGGCCAACGCGCACGCCGCCTCCGTCGACACGGTGCGGTATCCGCGTATGGCTCTAACCGCCATAACCCTCTGAGGGCGCCAGAGGCGCGCTCTATTCTGGGCGGTTAGAGCTCCCGCCCACACCGGTGCACCGTACAGTGCCATTGACCGGACAACCCCCGTGTACAGCCGTCTCGTAGCGACGCTGGGTCCGCCCAAATTGGGCAAGAGTCGCCCAAGGGCGGACGCAGCGCCGACCAGCTTTGGAGCAAGCTGTACGTCTGTTAGCCCTACGACAAGGTCTTGGGATCGGATCTGTCATACGACATATGCCCATGTATGACAGATCTACTAGACTTATGTACATACACGAGTGTTTACTCTTGGACCATTAGAATAAGAAGAAAAACGACATTGTAGAACTTGAGAAAAATTTCCCTGAACCTCCGACAGACTTAGCAACATTTCACATCAAGTTTCGGAGTAAAAGCTGTATCCCCCTTCCACTAAGAAATATGCCAGAATAGAGAGTCACGAGAAGAGGCCGTTGGTACAGATTTTAAATCATTTATTTTTTCAATACTTAGTTTTTTGTACTTTGAATATTTATTTTTAGAAACCTTCAAGACCGCGAAAAGCTCCAACTCCAACTTACCGAGCTTAGCAGCAAAGTGCAGCAACAGAACGAAACGATAATGATGTTACAACGTCGTATTGCTCTCGAAGCGAAGAACTTCAAACATCAGTTGCAAAACGAGATCAACAAGCATAAAGACACGAGACATGATTTAGACATGGCTATCAATAATGCTGATAAACTGACCACTATTATTGAGGTAAGGCATGATGTTCTTGTACTTCTGTTTGCTTTTTAGAATTATGGAAATGTCATGATCCATTATCATTTTCTTACCCTTTTCCCAAATTTATTACGAGTGGTGGTGCCACCATTCGTTATTGCTCTACTTACTCTGCTTCTAGCTATATCCTCGTTCACGCAGTCCATCCTTCTTTTATTTGGTCATCCTCTAATTTGGTATCCGTCAACTACATAGGCTGCACTAAAAGTATCGGGAATGGAATATTTCCACTATTCCTATCATATTAAAATCTTTTTAATTGAAAACTCCTTGGTTTTAAAAATCGAATACCATTTATTTATTTAAAAAAAGATTCTCGGTTTTCTCACAAGGTCTTCTCAAACTTGTTTAGTCGTTGAGAAAATGGAATTGACTCGAGAAAATTCAAGGGCGATGATTTATTATGACTTTCGAAGCGGTTTAATACAAAAACAGTGTGTTGACCGGATGCTTTCTGCATTTGGTGATGAAGCCCCATCCAAAACCACAATTTATCGCTGGTTTGCTGAATTTCAATGTGGACGTGTCAAGCTCAGTGATGATCCCCGTCAAGGTCGTCCAAAAACTGCAGTCACCCAAGAAAACGTTGATGCTGTGCGTAAGCTGATTGAGGAAGATCGACATGTGACATACCGCGAAATTCAGGCAAATTTAGACATTGGCATGAGTCAAATACAAATAATCTTGCATGAACAATTAGGTGTAAAAAGTTGTTTTCCCGATGGACACCGCATTTGCTTTGTGAAGAGGAAAAAGCGGCTCGCGTTACTTGGTGCGTCAGAACTCTCGAAAGATTCCACGCAGGATCCTCAAATGCTGTATACAACATTGTATCAGGTGACGAATCCTGGATATACGCGTACGAACCCGAAACAAAAAACCAGTCACGAGTTTGGGTGTTCGAAAATGAGTTAAAGCCAACTAAAATTGTTCGTTCACGGAGTGTTGCAAAAAAAAAGTGGCCACGTTTGTCTCCAAAACCGGTCATGTTGCGACTCTTCCTCTTGAGAGACAAAGAACGGTTAATGCAGAATGGTATGCTAGCATTTGTTTGCACCAGGTCGTTTGCGAACTCCGTAAAGAGAACTGCAACCGCCGCATCATTCTCCATCACGACAATGCGAGTTCTCACACCGCGCACAGAACAAAAGAGTTTTTAGAGCAAGAAAACATAGAATTATTAGACCATCCGCCGTACAGTCCCGACCTAAGCCCTAATGATTTCTATACTTTCCCTAAAATAAAGAATAAATTGCGTGGTCAGAGATTTTCATCACCTGAAGAAGCTGTGGACGCCTACAAAACGGCCATTTTGGAGACCCCAACTTCCGAATGGAATGGTTGCTTCAAAGATTGGTTCCATCGTATGGAAAAATGTGTCAAATTTCGCGGAGAATACTTCGAAAAGCAATAAATACATTTTTAAAAAGTAATGTTGTGTCACTTCCTTCCTTCCTTGATTTCCGAAATTTTCAGTGTAGCCCTCGTACCATACATAAAATATTTTAGCATATTTTTTTTTATCCCTCTGCATCGCATGTACATACCATGGTAATCTATTCCTTATCAACTTTTCATCTACTGGCGCTACTTTCAGTCTTTCTCTAAAGTATTAATTCCTCACCTTGTCCATCCGAGCCACACCACACATCCATCTCAACGTACGCTTATCAGCTACATGCAGGCGTTTATCATCCGTTTTTCTGGTGGGCCAACTTTCAGATCCATACAGGACGGAAGGTCTGATGATCGTTTTATAGACCTCTCTTATCAGTTTAACAGGAAACTTGGGATCACATATTGTTCCTGTTACCTGTCACCACTTCTTCGCTTGCACTAATCCCTTGTTCACAATTATTGAACACTGGTAAGGACTGATTGTAAATGTATTAAATTGAAATGAAAGAGGTAGAGGCTAATTTTCATCAATTTTAGGAAGTAATTTTTCAATGGTATAGGGGCAAACGAGCAGACGGGTCACCTGATGGTAAATGACTACCGCCGTCCATGGGCCCCCTGCAAGTCAAGAGTCATCAGAACATTATATTTCCTTAAAACAACTTAGACGTAACTATCCACTGCTACATAATTAAACTATAGATATGCTGTTGTGACACATAAAGGCAAAATGTGTTGCTAAGCATACTCACACCATGGGTCACCTTTACCACAGGCGTCCACGTAAGTCCGGACTTATAACTTCTAAACGTCTTTGTAGATGATACGTTGGCTATCACTTGTCACTTTGATAGCGAGAATGCCAATACTTTTTGGGTGACGATGACGATTAGATAACACAATACGCCTCCTGAAACTGTGAAAACTCCAAAGAACACTAGATATGATATGATGATGTGACTGGAGTTTTCTTAGCAGTGAACGTACATATTTATTTTTGTATAAGTTCAATTTTTGCTCAGTCTGAGACTACTGATTGATCTGGATTTCAATGCTGTCATCTACGTAGGAATAATATTTTTAGACGTCATAATAATAAGAATCGTATGAATCAGTAATTAGCACCTTGAACGGTACGCCGGAGTTTATGTACCTGCAGCTAAAGAAACTGCTGTCCTCAATGCATCTAAGAAAAACTGGGAACTTCTTTGCCTACCTTTGCGTAGGCAAAGAAGTTCCCAACCGCGATTAGAGTTATCGATTTGCTGAAAACTTCAAGGGACTGAATATAATATTTTTCTGTCTTTCACTCATACACCATATGCTCTTCTTCCAAACCGTGAATTTGTTCACGTTTAAAATGCCTTTGGCTTCGCAACCCAAAACTATGCTCCATCCAAAATACTTTTAGCGACTTTTGCTAATTACTAGTAGATATTTTCAATAGTATGTCCATCTGAGCAATTGCCCCGAAAGTTTTTTCACCGTTCATTTCTTTTGTCTGATAGGCTGCTCTTTAAGTGGAAATGAACTGAGAACCTTATAAAAGTCTCAGGGGCTCTTTATTAGCAGGAAAGGTAAACAAATAAGGAAGGTTAATTACATTAAGTAATTTCGCCTTAGTCTCTAAACGAGGCTGTTGTCATTACTTATACCTACCTCGTCTAAGTCCTCATTTTTAATTAATTGAAACAAAGAAAAAGTCGCCGCGTGAGTGAGATTACCGGAGGCCCGAACTCTTCCCCCCTATCCCCTCTTCCACCCTTTCCCTCTTCCGCCCTTCCCCTACTCCCACATTAAAGGCCGGCAACGCACTTGTGACTCTTGAGTTGCAGGTGCCATTGGGCGGTGGTAGTCATTTACCATCAGAGGGTACATAAGGTGATTGTTTGTCATCAGTTACGCCGTATACTTTTTTGTACACATCTTTGCAGGCATTAGACCGCCCCTGTAAAATCCTTTTGAAGAACCCCATGCTATAGGCAGAGCTTACAGTTAATGGGGTTTGTTTCATAGCTGTTATCATATTTAGAGACAAGTTGATCACGACTTTGATCCACTGTGGACAGAAGGATGTTAGTACGACCCGTATAGTAAATTTACATACCACAGTCCGTATATCAATAAATAGACAGTATGTATTTATATTTTTGTTGGACATATTTCTCAGTGCCGTCGAGACTCAAACTAAGCATAGCATAGGTCCCTTTATTCCCAGATCTTCACTTTCCCAATTTTGCACAAGGTAAATTTTTCACATTCCCAGATGTCTACTTTCTCAATTTTGTACATTTCCAGATCATCACATTACCGAATATTTACATGCTTATATCATCACAGTCCCAATTCTTCACGTTTTCAATTCATCACATTTAAAATTTTCACATTCTTAAATTATCAAATGCTCAATTCGTCAATTTCCCAATTCTCCAATACCCTTACAAATGACAAGTACAGTTTCAGAAAAAAAAGCGAAAGAAGGGGGTTGTGGACATAAATAAGCAAATTAAAAATATTGTTAATGACTGCAACATGGGAAAAATAGAAGTACTCGAGTGTTTAGATCGTTTAATTAAATTACCAACTCAATAGTTGGTAAGTGTAAAATATAATGACAATGGTTAGGAATATATTTAATTTGTTTAAGTTTTAGATACCTACGATGATAACGTTTTATATATAAGTTTAACAGTATTGTGTAAAGACTTGGTTATTTCATTTTTTCTTTCAAAATTAAATTTTCTTACTGATAATAAATTTGTAGTTTAAAAATGACAGTTTCATTATTTTTCGGCCATTGCTATATTTTTCTTGACTGTACTTTGTGTGACATATTAACAGTGTGAAGAATTGGGCATGTGAAAATCAGAGAGTGTGAAGAATTGGGACTGTGATGAATTGGGCATGTGCAGAATAGAGAATGAGAATAATTGGGACTGTGATGATATAAGCATGTGAATATTGGGTAATGTGATGATCTGGAAATGTACAAAATTGAGAAAGTAGACATCTGGGAATGTGAAAAATTTACCTTGTGCAAAATTGGGAAAGTGAAGACCTGGGAATAAAGGCATAGGTCCTCGAACGCAGGTAAACATAATTAGATTTTTTTTGTAAATACAAATATATAGACGTATATTATACAAGGAAACACCCAAACCATTGCAAAATAGCATCATAATTTGAACAGAACGGGAATAAAACCCGCGACCTCCGTTTATTCCATATAGTCCTACCAGTAGTTCGATAGTCGAACTGTTTGGATTTTTTTATTCCAAATTGTTATACTGACGGATCGAACTATTTGGAAACGCGAATTTTATTCCAAATAGAACTACTGTGAATATAATTGTACAGTCATCTTAAAGTACGTTTGGGATGAAAGATAGTAATTTTATCGATTCCTGGTGCATTTTTGGTGAAACGCACCGCACAAACAACTTTATAGAAGGTTGGCATGTGAAAATTAACAATGAATGTAGAAGGAAGAAGGCCACTTTATTGAAAATATTAAAAGTTTTTAAAGATGATGCCGCTTTGAATAGTATTTTGAGAAAACAAGTTGAAAATTGCGTGGCCCTATTTAAAAGCAGAACAAGAGAGAGCATCCTGAGGGATCAACATATTCAAAACACCCAAATGATGCTTATAAATGGTGACATGTCTGAAGGACATTGTTTAGAAATTTTCAGGTAAAATTTCAAATACCACCTCTTTCCCCTTAGATCCATCTATGTCCTACAGATGTCACCATTTATAAGCATCATTTGGGTGTTATATGCTTTTTTGTGTTCACTTGTAAAATTTTCATTTTGTATTTTATTAAAAATGAAAAAAAAATTTTTTTACCTTTATCAAAAACCAGCCGGTTTAATGAGTAAAATAAACAAGTACATTTTTGTTCCAGATGAAAGAGAAAATGCTAAGCACAGCGGCGAGCCGGACAGTCAAATCACCAGTAAAGACTTCCTCCAGTAGTACCATCGCAGTACCTAAACAGCAATACACTTACAAAACTTGCCGTTCAGAAACTGATGCAACTGTTGCTGCTTCCAAAAGAGATGATAGAATTAACGTATGTATATTTTGGTTTGTTTAAATACCAATGAAAAATCCAAAACAAATAAAATTACCAAAATCATAAAAGGCCTTATTCTCAAAGCAACCGTGATTTAACATCATTAACAATTTTTCTGTTTGTTGTATATTTTGCTAGCTACAAATAAAATATTGGTATTAAAAACATACATACATAACACAGATATTGGCCAGATTAAGGCTCAACTACTTGGAAATGTTCGGTTATAGATTGACACTGAACGATAGCGACCTTAACTATTTGCAACACTGTATTATTGTTATAATAATTTGACTTTGGCAAAGCAACCTATTGTTCAGTGACATTGTGTTTGTCTAAATTTTTAGTGAAAAAAAAACAATTCAAGTAATTTTTAAGCAGTTTTATGAAATAAAGATCTTTTACTTTAACTTTGCTGAAAGTCAATGTAATATTTCCAATCATCTTGTAAATCAGTAGGTATTCATCAGTGATCCTTCCAAATAGTTTGGGTCTGACTTTGGTCAACTTTCGATCCAGCCTAATAGTTAACCGACTTTTAGCCGACTTTTGATCGTACTTAGGGCCAATAACTTGGTAACTCACGCATAAATTTGTCCCATCCATTTCATTAAATGGTCGCGAAGGTTTCTCAGGAACGGCCTCTGTTTCAAGATTAAATAATTATTACTAATGTAGGACTTATGTTAATTTAATATCCTGTGGCTTCTTGCTATATTTATTTGTGGATTTTAACTGAAATATCTTTTTTAGTCCTTTACTAAATGGTTTAATTACATCTCAGTTTATGAATATCTACTACTATACTTTTTGAGATTTTTAATGAAATATTTCTTTGTATCACAATTAGGAACCAAATAGTCAGTTTCATATAGTGAGGATATTTGTGACGTGATCCACTTGATATCATACATTCGAATAACGATGCTAAGAATGTATCTCGGTTGTTTTTTTTTCAAACAGCTAGTGATGTATTTTTCTTTTCCTATCTTCTGTATTGCTTATCGCGTTTGTATAGGTATAGTTTCGTGTTAGTTATTAGTGTTCCAAAACCTCTGTTAAATTATAATGCAGCAATTCGTGAAAACCTGTAATTGGCTTAATGGTGTACATGAAACTACCATCTGTTATTTTTGTACCTGTTGGTTTTCCTAACTTAAATAAATAAATAAACTTGCCCCTTATTACGTGAGTGGGACTTAATTATGGTTACTAAATTGTGTGTGTATAATACAACTCTGCTTACTGCCTCTTTGGGGATACTAGCATGAGTGTTTGTATTTGTAAGGTTTATTGTCGAGACCAATTGCATTGATTTATCTAAATTGCGGTTCCACTATGGAGTTTTGAGGTATCGAAGCATTCAGCATTCAATCAAATTAAATCGTAACATTATTATATTCGAATAAGTACCTAACTACACAAAAAAATTGCTTACATAATTAAATATTCAAATCTTAGATATTGCACATACATTTGTCTAGTTTTAAGTTATTTTAAAATATATCCTAATTTCAACATTACTTTTATTTAATCAACTCAAGAAGAGAATTGAAATTTCCTGACTTATAATGTTAGTCTCGTACAAAAAAAGTTTTGGGCAGTGACTCGATCCGAGATTAGTGCACTAATGAACATTCGTTTTCAACGATGCACATACTGGTAGACTGTGTTTATAATAAAAACCACAAGTAGTAGGTTTGTAGAATTAATTTATAAAAATTTCTTTGCAGTTGGACCAAAATATAATAGCAAAGTTATGCGAAAATTCTCGAAATGTTAGCAGTGCTTTATCCCACGAAGAAGATACTTCATCGTCTACTGAACCGCGTTCAAGGTACTGTAGAAGTCGAACAAACTCCACAAGTACTCGCTCCACTTCAAACACTGGTACCAGAAAAAATTCCAAAAGTTCTGAAGAAATTGTGGAACTCGCAAAAACTGTCCAAGATGGAATGGCCGATTTAGCCATATTTGATGATGAATTGCAAATAGAGCAACAAGATGAACTTCATAAAAAAATTGAAGTTATGAAAACTGAGCTTATGAAGAGAATAAAAAGTGATGAGCCACCATCTAGAAAAAGTAGCGCTTTGAGAAGAAAAACACCAGAGGAGTCTATCGAAGAACAACCTGAGTACGAGACACACGAGCGTCCAAAGTCTAGAGGTAGAAGAAACTCCAGTGTTTCTTTCTATGAAGATTCAACCATTGCAGAATCTACCACAACAGTTGCAGTACATGAGAAAGAAAAGCAAGTTTGCGTTAAGCGGGAAAACAGCTCTGTTGCTGAACGAAGCGTCAAGCGTGAGGGTAGTGCACTTAGTGAACGCACAATAGATGGCAAACCCATCGATAAATACTGTAAAGACATAATGCAAGATATTGAAAAGAGCACTAAAGTAATAGATAAACACATGAAAGCTTTCGGTCAACCACGATTTGAAAACGATAAACTAGTAGAGCAATTAGAAGCCGTAGACAAAATAAATGAATTTGTAAATGGTAGCGGGGACATTCCCGAAGCAGCTTTGTCGGAACTTAACAATAACTTTAAAATGCTGACAGAAAATGTGTTATCCGAAGCACCGTTAGCCAGAAAGCGATCAATTGCTAGTAGAAGAAATTCCCGGTCAAACAATTCAAGTTTACTTGGGGATACAATGACTAATCAGGAAATGTTAGAAGATCTGTTGGGAAGAAAATGATATACGCTCTTAACTAAATCCGTTCATTCCTGCGACTGAAAACAGGGTCTAGGGGTATTAATGTTAACGGGTTTAGGTATTTCTTTAAAACATCTAGATGGCTCAAATTTGAGGAGGGTAGTCGAAACGTTTTTACCCTCGAAATATTAACCTATTTAAAGACGGACGAAAACATTAACATTGTTCTGGGCTCATATTTGGAACTTCGCGATTCTCCTATGGAAGATTAACGTGTAGACCCAAATATTTTTGCAAAAGACGTTAATTAGGAATTATAGTATTATTTGCATTTGACAGAATAAAATTTTATCTTTCCACAGAGAGTTGACAACAAAAATGTAATATTGTTTTGACCGTGAATATATATATTTTTTATTTATTTGTTTATTTATAATCTACAATTCTACAATTGGTTATTGGGTAGAATATTGCTCTCTTAGGTAGGCTAGCAGCCTGTGTTTAGGAGTACAATGCCGCTCCCATAAGCATAATAATTATCACAACAAAAATCATGTACGTAACCGGATTTATTTTTAAGGACATTTCATGACCAAAACTTATAAAATGTTATTTAAATCTTTTTTGGCTCACCATTAATTTACTTTTGATTGATTGTACTGAAATATCACCAAAATAAAAAAGGAGAAGGAAAAATGCGACTACGGCGGTAAAAAAAACATGCTTAGGATTGATTTTAATTAAATATTTTTTCGTTGCTGATCGTTATAATACTTTTAAACTTCGTGTTGATGGAATAATGAAAATTCGAATTGATGCGATTAATAAATTGAAATCTGAATTTTCATAAATTCTAATTGTGTAAATCCATCATTTAGAGAATCTTTCAGATTTAGGAATTTTAGATGAGTTTTAATTTATTGTACATATGTCATAGATAAATCTAAAGAGTCAACAGCAAAAGAGAGGAAATAAAAATAAATTTAACAATAAATAATACATAATATCTTACGAAAGAAAATAGATAAAGTTTATATGAATTGTTAATAGATAGACGTATTTGACAACTTTTCCAAAAAGTAGTGAAATAGAATTAAATAACTTGCAATGACCAATTTTAGAGCTTTGATTGACTCACCTAAAATATGTTAATAATATAAGTAGGTACGAACTGCCAACGATATGTGACAATAGAAAACTTGTGTTGCAGTGTATAGAAATAGTACTTAGCTCTATTTATGAATGTATAAAATACAGATTTAATATCTCATAACTGGGGACGTAGACGGTGGACATTTCTTAGACGTATGTTGATTCCTGTATACATCTGATTCCGAACACTCTACTTTGGATAAAGTATTATCCAACGTTATGTGCTTCGAATTGGTTCCAAAAGAACAGGGATTTTAGGATATGAACGGTGTAAATAAGCGACGTTAATAGGTTGTCTATTCTGGCTATCCTTGATGAGCCCTTTTTTTTCTTCGTTCTGTAATTCAATATGTGTATATTGCAAGCTCAGACCAATACAAAAAGATATTTTGTATTGGTCTGAGACTGCAAGTACATTTTATCAACAGACTGTTTTATTGGTCGTTCAATGAAATCGGAATAATTTGTAATTTTTGTATTGTTTGTTCTGCCTTTGTTTTATTAAAGAAGATTACGTGAACAATTATACTGCGATGAGAATAAACTTTCAAGGATATGTGTGAACGTTTTCGTGTGCCGTGTTTTGCTATTGTATGTATCTTTATATTGTTATCCATTATACTAAAGAATGTGATTGAATAATAAAGAAATATTTTATTTTTTCGTAATATTTATTTATTACTTACCGTTACTTCTCTACTTTTTGTCACCGAGATAGCTGGATTAAATCTGAAGGAGGGCATGAAAGTCAAATTACCTTATATAAGTAAAAAAATCTCCTCCCTTCTGAACTGCTTAAGATGATTGGCCTGATTATATTGCAAGCGGTGGTTGATTATTTCGAGGAATATTACGAGAATGATTTTATAAATATTTGAATCTCTGAACCTCTCTGTATACACTTTAGTTCCAGAGATTCACAATCAAAAGTAGGGTTTAACTCTTAATAATATATAATCTTATATATTTTTTAAAACACTGATCACCCGATGATGATCGTTCCTGCGTCCATTGGTTTCCTTTGGCAAATCTATACCTCCATTGTGCTATATTCCACTGAGCTGTAGTGACCCAAAAAACAGCTCTATGTACGTGAATAGTGCTATGCACCGCGTTCCTTTGTAGATTGGAAATACTGAATCAGAACATAATGGAACATATTCCAATAGGTGCAGGAATGAAGTAGTACATGTACGTGGCCGAAGGGATTACATATGTTCGTTTTAAGTAAACTAGTGTTTTATCTTCAGTATCATTAGTTATGATAAGAACCGCTGTCAATGAAAGGACACGCTTCATATTGTTGTGACCCGCTTCGTGTTGTATTTATGATTTATAAAAGAATCCGCCTTCTGGATAGCTTAGGTTCTGAAGTTGTGTCGACCCTACTCAAGAACTAAACTATGTAAGTGGCGCTTTGTACAGGTACATATGTCTGTCGGATAGCTTCAAATTTGTTTTCCAATATGCTACCTCTATTTTTAGGGTTCCGTTCTTCAAAAGGGAAAAAGGATCACTTCGTTTTCCGTCAATACCCTTTTTCTCAGAATCGCGTGGAGTTATCAAGTTGAAATTAACATCAAATACTTGTCTTCAGTTCCTTCAAACTGTAAAAAATAAGCTTCTAAGTGAACGCGATCATATGAATGACCATTTAAAACAATAAATATTTTAACATTTCGCTGTTGTGAGAAGTAAGGTTTCACAGCACAAGGAAAGGAAAAAATCCGAAAGTTGTTAATCTGTTGTAATATCACATGAAAAAATTTTTTTTTTTTTTTGATTACAAATAAATTTTGGTCTGCGGAAATTGACCGTGACGTATTTCGATGTATGGGAAACTATTGTTGTCGATTCCCGAGATGGACGAACTATCTTGACTTGTCCGCTTTTTTCTTCATAAATATTTTGTTTTACCGGTTTCTCAACTGATGCGGCAGACTTAATCATATCAGTATACTTAAATATTTTAATGAACAGAGGAAGTTCGTGATCTACAATTAATTCACTAAGGAGTGAAACCACGTGCCGCGTCGCTCTGGTCTAACAGGGGCCCCTGTTACTAAGGGTTTAGGGGCTCCATTTGGTCCGGAATATAAAGCTCGGAGAGGATGTAAGGATAGAAGCAAGTGTCGGGCTGCAAGTGTTGGTCTTTGCAAGCAACGAAAGAAGAAAGACGTAAGCTACGTATGTACGTATTCTTTGTTAATACACATAGTAAAAATATATTCAAAGAGCAATTAACGTATGTTCGCAGTGGTTCGTTTGATTTATAGGTTCAATATTCCAACCGATGTCGACCTAATACAATTTCGTAATAAGGCTAAATGTAGTACGTTTGTAGTGACATATTGATAGATCGCTGACATTTGGTATTCGTAATTTGCATACATGAAATAAATATCAACGTAATATTACGTAGACTGTGTATTATGGATTATTTTTATTCTGTGATTGTTCCGTCAATAATCACTTATTATTTATGTCTAGTTCTCGAGATGACCAAAAAACAAGTAGTTATTATGCCAACTGACAATGCGTCTAGTGTTGTATTGTATTTTTTTTTATCCTGGGACATTTTACACATCACTATCTAAACTCAAACTAAGTAGGTATAACTTGTACTAGGTTCTAGAACACGGACTCTTTTTTCCTAAAAAATACATATCTTCTATATGTATTATATTATTATTATACAGGGTGTATTTGAAAAAGGAACACTTACTTAAATCACTGAAAGAGTATAACTAGCACGCATTTACAATTAGAATTAAAAAAAAAAAAAAACTATCCGTTTACAAGTTACGACCGTTTGAAGGTATTTTTGCCTCCGTTTTCCTTAAAGTAGGTGTAATGAATTATGGTCGAAATTAACGACAGACGATCACTCGTTATACATTTAAAGACCAATGCAAATAGATATTTGTTTGTCTTTAACTTTGACACGTGTTTTTTTTCGAAATCCTTTCTTTTAAACTATTTGTCGCCTACACATTAAGCTCCTAAAATTTGATCACATATTTCTGTAACACCCTGTATATGTAACTCTACTTTTACCTAGTTCCGCCTAAAGAGATTTTTTTACCAAGATTTGGAATTCATTCTGATCGTCTAATGCATTCGTATCGAATTGTTACATAAACCTTTTGCCCTGATCAATGCCGATGTACCCTTCGTCAGCAATTTTCATAGATCATTGGAATTCTTCTATGTCGTGAGCCCCATTAGGGTATTTTTAGTCCAGTTACAATTTTTTGTATTGTAAAAAGAATACTGATTAGAATAAGGTATTAGATTTAGCATGCTGTCTCTAAAATGGTAATGAATGATTTTAATTTAAAATTGCCTAGACTGATTTAAAAAGGTTTAATTGTACCCGGTGAAGTGATGACCACGAGTTATACATGTCAGAAAAAGTAAATTAGTCATATTGTAACTCGATTTAATTTTATTAACACAGGGTTGCCATTTTATTGCTAAAAATGAAACAAAAACCAAAATTATATTCAAATCTGTATTATTAGTCACTATATATTATAAAACAAAGTCTCCCGTCTGTTCGCGATAAACTGAAAAACTACTGAACAGATTTTCATGCGGTTTTCACTAATAGACAGAGTGATTCATGAGGAAGGTTTATGTGTATAATTTGTCAAGATTTTGTGTACCGAAATTGATTGAAATATGGTGATGATTGATTACTTTTAACATGATATTGATTTTTATCCACATTTTTTATGGGTGGTCTTTTGTTATTTATTACAATAAAATTTTTGCATTACATTTTCAGTGGAATTATTTTCAAATCCGAAGACTACTAAGCCACTTTCCAATCTCTCATTGAAAATATCGAGAGGTGCTATACTGTTCGGCATCAGCAGGTTTGCAGCTGATGCGAATTAATGAAGTCCCAACTTCACTCGAGTGTTAATTAAAGCTCGAAAATAATAAATCTGACAGCCAAAGATGACAATTCTGATTGATATATACTGCTTCTTGCATTCATCAAATGTTTTAATCTTAAACAAGAAAATTACTTTTATCGCAATCTTGGTAACTTTAATTTTAAGATTTTTTTATTAATCTATTTAAATCCTGAAAAATCGAAAGTTCTTTTTGACGTGACAACGTCTTATAAATTGGTTTGCCGGGTGACACTTCAAGAAACTGCGTTACGCTCCGCTCACGTTATGCGCTCACAATGAGAGCGAGTGAGAGGCACGCGTCCCTTCCACTCGGGCATGGTTATTATTTTACCACTCAAAGTCGTTGTCACGTAAAACTTTCGCCCGTATACCGACTTTACAGGCAACCAATTTTTTTTCTCTGTAAGAGTAGTGTTTAAGTTTGTTACTCAATTAGGCCCTTCCCGATGAATAAAAATGGTTTAGAGATATGTGTTTTGGACTAATACAAAGGCTACGCCGACGTAGATATAGGATCTATAAATAAATGATGTATGAAACTAGATATACCTACGTAAGTTAGGAGCCAAAGCTAGTTGTTAATAAACGTTAACTTTAATGAATGAAAATCGCTTAATGAATGGGTCACACTAGGAAACTGCTATATCTTTGGTGCAATCTTCAAACTTTGTGTAAGGTCTGTGCAAAAGTGTCTTACATTGCACACACTGAGTATCTGCGATAAACCTAAGGCTTTATATATAATATGTATGTATATGTGCAGTTATAACAACTATTAATTTTATTACTCATACTCTGCATAATGTGTTAATCAAATTAGCTGATTTTTCAAAAGAAAAACAAACTGTCGACCTAAAAATATACGCTTTTAGTGTTCTCTCTGAAATCTCCGTAATTATTATAATTATCCTTCTTTAATTAAGCTGAGTATCGCTTCGTGACTCGTGACGCAGTCAGCTAATTAATCCACTTAACAGTCTACAGAGTATGAGAAAATATCTTTGTAGAACTACAAATGTATGTTTGTAAAGTGCAAAGAGTATATTTCCTAGTTTGGGAAAATATCCTTTAAAGAGATTACTATCACTTCAAAGAATATTCTCTTTTGGTGGTTGTTTGGGAATAATAGTACCCAGTTTTAGTTTTAATTCCAATTGCTTCAGTTACACATGTTTGATAATGCGATGGACGATAGACAGATGTGTGATCCTCCTTAAGGGATGGAGAAATAACTTTAACGCGAACAAAACCGATATCAAAACTACTCATTAGTGTTCATCATTGTATCATCATCAGTACAATACAAAGCGTGCTATTTACAGACTACTAGGTACAGTGTATTAGGTAGGTAATGTCAAACTATCAATAATAGAAGAAGTAGACTAGGGTATACAACAAAAATCCTAAAGTTCGCTCTTATGATTGACAATGAACTGCAAAGTTGCTAAACTGCAACTAAGACAGTAGCAGTAAGGCAGTTCCCTAAAATGACCGTTTTAATAGTCTTTGTGAAATTGCGTGTTCATCACCTAATTTTTTTCGTGAAGCAATATTTGTATTGTTTCGTCGAGCGAGTGAGGTTACCGGAGGCTTTACACCCTCCCCTTCCCCTACTCCCACCTTACTCCCGGCAACGCACTGTGACTCTTCGAGTTGCAGGTGTCCATGGGTGACGGTAGTCACTTAAAATCAGGTGAACCGTTTGCTCGTTTGCCCCGTATCCAAAACCCACTTGACACAGTCATTGGTTACCTCGGACACTATTCTCAAGTATTTTTGTCAATCTATGAATTGATTTCGACTGTTTTTCCTTTTAAGCAAGTTGATTTAATTTTAGTTCAAATAGGAGACAAAGGTTTAAGATTTTAATGTTATACTAGTGTATAATACTCAGCTGTTTCTAATTTGAAACTTGAAGATAAATTTCAGCTAAAGCCTACCATAATACTCCAAAATCATAAAGCGGGTTTAACAAAGTTATGAAGCCTTGTGATAGAAAGTTTGGTGGTACATGATTTGGATCGAAAACATACGGTTAGGAACTTTGAATTTAACAAAAGCTCAAGATTAGTAGAGATTTGCTCGTGAGAATAGGGCTTTAACATTCACTAGCAGTAGGCTATTTAACAAATGCCCATGTGTTCATTACATGTGAACATTCTAGTTAGATTTTGTCGATAATAACATAGCTTGATAGCAAGCCTCTTTAGTAGCTTAGTAGCGGCACCTCGGACTATCTTACTATTTTTAAGAGCGACTAATAAGTTAGTGTACCCACTATCTAAACTCCATTAACACACCAATCCAATGTATATTTTACTCTGTGGAAATAATTTGTTATTAAATATTTACACACGAGACCATAAATAAATTATAAATCTGTCTGTGGTATGGAGATCCTCATGAATATATTTCTGAATATTACAAAAGTTTCATCATTAAATTTACTATGTATGAATTTCATTTTGGAGACATCACAAGCTTTAAAAAAAATACAAACAACCGAAGTTGTCTCAAATTAGTGTTAAAATTTATGTCTTTATGGAGATTACTTTATACATTATAAATAATTTACATTTCAGTACTAATTTAACGCAAATTCATTTTAAAATGTATGTATTTAAATAAATAATTATTTTCGTGGGAGAGCCATGCTTCGGCACGTATGGGCCGGCTCGACTCCGCTCGATACCACAGCCTCACAGAAAACCGGCAGTGAAGCAATGCTTGCATTGCATTTCGCCGCGTGAGTGAGGTTACCGGAGGCCCTTACCCTTCCTTCTAACCTATTCCCCCCTCCCCCTCTCCCCTCTTCCACCCTCCCCCTCTTCTCCTACTCCCACCTTAAAGGGCGGCAACGCACTTGTGACTCTCGAGTTACAGGTGTCCATGGGCGGCGGTAGTCATTTACCATCAGGTGACCCGTCTGCTCGTTTGCCCCCTATACCATAAAAAAAATATATATATATGATAAAAATTCAACTTCCGTATGTTTGTTACCGCAAAACTGGGAAAGTATTTGATGAATTGACTCGAAATCTTTAAACAACTTTGGATTTTAACAGAAGAATGCTTTTTGCATACTTTTTGCGAAGTTTCAAGGGAAACTTAAAATTCTGTACATTTTAGATTGACATATAATTTTTTATCAATAACATTACATGCAATCTAGATATCACATTTAACCTTGATGACCTCTAAAACACTTAAGTACCCTCCCAAAGTTATTTGAAAAGATCTCCATCTATGAATATCTTTAGGATAGGCGTATTTGCATCAGGTGAGATGGAAGACAAAGGCCAATTCCAATCAACAAAAAAAAATCGACGAGGCAAGCTGTTTGGACCTTCATACACGTAGTATTATTCTTATGACGTCACACACTAGGTATACATTACATACAATAGATATCACAAAACAGTTTAGGCAAAATGTATTTAATGTACTTAAACTATGATAATGAGGTATAATTTAACAGAGGTGCTAATAAAACCATCTAAGTCGAGATATAATATGTAATAATTAATTAATAAAGACTAACAGTCCCGCGTTCCTTCCTTCCTTGATGCTCCGCTCCTATTGATGAACACTAATGTATTTTACAATTCAAACCAGTAGTACCTGCGATTAGCGCGCACAACCAAACAAACAAACGAACTCTTCAGCTTTATAATATTACTATAGATGTCGAGCTCGACAGTGATCATTTATTAAAGAGTGAAGTGATCTCCGCGTCGTTGTCAAACAACCACGTTATATGAAAAATAATTAAATTAATAATGAAACGACTTAACGTGTAACGATATACGTGACAGTTTTAAGAGAAGCAGCAAATTATAAAGCTACGTTAAGTACCTGTAAAGTTCCATTTACATACCTATTTAGACTTGAAAAATATAAGTTTTATAGGCTCTGTGTGAGCTTGTTTATGAAACAATTTAAAGAGAATTATGTATGAGGGTATTTTTAAAATAGGATTAATTTCGAATTTACATTTGGGAATTACATCTATTCCTATATACTGTACTTATCGTACTTTTGAAAAAGAAATTCTACTAATAAAATCTGTTTTCAAAGGTGTGAAAATATTTTGCCTGGAAGAAAAAAGATAACTTCTAGTTACAAATAAGCCTGTCTGTTCATATTCAATTGTACCTTTAAAGAAGCCTACTAGACGTGTATCTCGACATTTGTTGAATTATCTAGCATCTAGTGTCGAGTTGTACGTATATAATATTGACGGGTTTTCAAGACGGGAATTTCGCTAGATGGAAATGTTTGCAATGGACCGGAATATATTACAGAGCTTCCAAATTTAACAGGTTGTCTTAACTCGGATTTACCAAAAAAACTTTAAAAAGAAAAATACATTTATTCATTCAATTCACAAAATACCTCTTATTCAGTAAAACTTACTGTAAGTATAAAACTTTCCCTCCCAACAAGAAGTTTCTCCGGCCTCCTTCCCCAAAGATGAGCAGTCTAAAGTATTATGATAAAAGCCACCTAAAACTTCTTATTTGATTTACAACAATAACGCCATAAATTTCCGCAACAAATCCCTAACAAACAGATTTAATGGCCTGTACAAGTTGTGAATAAAATTTATTAGGAACTCCCAAATATATATCTTATCTTCTTTACTTTCCCAATAGGTTCTAAAAGAATTAGGTTGCCAGTCCTAAAAATATGTCTAAAGTTATTTAGGGAACTTGAATTAATGATGATACTCGTAGCAGGAGGTTGGATCTACCGCTCATTTGGTTCACAAGATTTCTTCAAATTATATTATCCTAGCTATATGTAAAAGTTACAAATGTGATTAAGTTGACCAGCTTTTAGGGTAACGGGATCCTATTACTATGACTCCGCTGTCCGTCCGTCCGTCTGTCTTTTAACTGTCTAGCTATTACGGATCATGAGATACAGTCCCATGATCCATAATAGCTAGACAGTTGAAATTAACACAGAATGTATATTTCTGTTGTTGCTATAACATCAAATAATAAAAATAAATTTAAAAGTATCTACATAGTATTAAATCTTGTACGATGGTGCGGAACCCTTCATGCGCGAGTCCGACTCGCATTTGGCCGGAACTACTGGATATAATTTTTTTTTAATTCGACAGCCCATGACCTAAAATTATTATTTAACTTAAACGACCGACGACAGTAATAATAACATGATTTGAATTTTACGTTTCTAGACACTGCTGCCTTCCTGAGAGCTGTGAACATAAACGTAACATTCAAGTCAAATTAGTTGTAATTGATAAACTAATGTTAAAATAATTGACACCGAATTGAACAACAAAATCTTGCCATGTTATCTGTCAGTTAATGTTGTATTGTGTGTTTTGATGTAAAGAAATTTGCATAGAGCTTATTTATGAATACTTTTATTCTTCATCATCATCTTCCCAATTTTCATTGCGGTCAGCGCAAAATCTAACAGCAAAGTTTTTTTGACTGGCTTCTTTTATGGCCGGCCGCCTGTCTGGCGCTAACCCTCCTTGGGAATGTAGTCGTTTTAAGATGGGAAAGAAAGATGAAGGTAAATTTGTATAAGGAAAAATAGGTAGGGAGAGGAACCTAGGGTAAGGGAAACCGCAAATCTCGGATAGGGAACGGGACTGAGACTGCAGTAGCTCGCAGAGGCCCGGGTCGCGTACTCGAATGTCCTGTATTTCCTGTGACTGGACTAGGCCACTAAGACACCAGCTGGTATGGAATATTTCAATTCTTCTATTTTTAATATTGTACGGTAGTGATATCACTACCGTACAATACACAAGATACAATAACAATACAACAGTTTTTTTTTAAATAATAAAACTATATTTTATTATTAAAAAAAAATCTGTTAAATGTATGGTTGTAGCTATGCTTTGACTATTGCTTTAACTACTAATTTAAATGAGTTTATACATTGCCCATTATTTGTGCATTAAAATAGATTGATTTATTTTTTCCGATTAACAAATTATTCCTGTAAGTTTTTTTCATTCATTTGATCTGTTAAAATTTATTTGATAAGGATTTATGTAACGATACGTAAAGTTATCGTCAAAGTAAATAAATACTTTATACGTAGCAAGTAGACAGGGACAAGCAAGGATCATTTTCCAAGTACATTGAACAAAAATATTGTTTCCAAATTCTTTGTACCTTGTGTACCTGTGCCTGAACTCAAAGGAATTTCAAAACAAACATTTCTTTGTACTTAAGACTGTTTATGTTATAATATTCAAAATCACTGCTAAGGACTCGTGCTAAAATTATTTATTGAAGCTTACGATGTTTTCTTTCTAAAAGTTACTGTATTTCTTTTCATATCAAAGGCATCTCGAATGTATGTCCCTCTAAACCCAAAGAATAAATCTTTTGACTAGGCAACCCGCTAGATGATCTCTGGCGCACGGCGGCCCACCGATTGTAATATTGATGTTGTGTATATTATGTGACAGACCAAGTGGTCTGTCACATAGTGTACACAACATCAATATTACAATCGGTAATCACTTAATTAATAAGGCATTATTTATGAGGTCCAGACAGTTTAAAAAATGCCCTATATGAGTGATGAATATGATAAAAAATATTGGAATAAACAAATAGACCGGGCTTTATGAATAATGTCCGATACCTACTGGGCAGAGTAATATAACAATGTTTTATTAAATTATTTTAATGTTACAATCATACATACATATTAAATATAAGTAAAAGTATGAATTATTTAAGAAAAAGTAAGGTATTATTGAAGTTAAAGTAAAAAAACTATCTACAAATATTATTTGGGTAACAAATCATATTATATATAACAAGTTTTAGTTTATTAAGCTTCATCAGACTTTTGTTTAACAAAAAGAAACTTAAAGCAATCTTAATTATCTTCATTTATATATATATATATATATAGGTATATGGGTATATATATAGGTGAGGGTATAGGGGGCAAACCAGCAGACGAGTCACCTGATGGTAAATGACTACCGCCGCCCATGGGCACCTGTAACTCAAGAGTCACAAGTGCGTTGCCGCCCTTTAAGGTGGGAGTAGGGGAAAAGGGGGGAAGAGCGGGAAGAGGGGGATTGGAGGGGAGGAGAGGGGGAGAGGGCAAGGACAGGAATAGGGGAGAGGGAAGGGTTAGGACCTCCGGTAACCTCACTCACGCGGTGAAAAGCAATGCAAGCATTGTTTCACTACCGGTTTTCTGTGAGGCCGTGGTATCGAGCGGAGTCGAGCCGGCCCATACGTGCCGAAGCATGGCTCTCCCACGTAACATACTTCATATAGTGATAGTACCTTGTAATCAAAGGCTCGTAGTTCAGATTTTTAAGTTCCATGAATTTACGACTATGAAACAATTTTATTTTTGCAGGATGGACTTACGTAACATAAACTAAGTAGCAAAAACAAGCCTTTTAATATAACAACTGGAAGTACCTACTATTAAATCACTGGCACTGAAATCCAAGAAATAAATCTCAGTTTTAAAATTATACATCCATATTTATAAGTACTTAAGATAGGTTTAACGATTAAACTATTTTTAGGAACGCTCCTTTACTTTGCGATTATCACACCAATTTTAATAAATGGAAATCATTTCTGTAGTATTTTTTATAGAGAGAATTTCACTCTTTCTTAATTCGGTGTCATGTAATACCTACAGTCCAAAAACTCGTATAGTAAGTCACAAACTTTAATCGGTCAGTGCGTCTTTTTACCTCTGCCTTATGTACTTTAATTATCAAACTGTCCAACAGTTAAGTAGCATTATGCATATTGACCTGACAATGTGATAAATAATGAGACGAATAAAGAATGATGATAACTTGTCATTATTGATGCCCTGTTTAATCACTTAGTCGTGAATGTGGCGTGAAAATTTTCATTGTGTGAGGCAGGATCAGTAGTTTCTACGTACTTCAGTTTGCCTTCCTTAGAGACGAAGTATATTTGCAGACAAGTGTTAATTTGCGAACGAGCGCATCTACGCAATAGCACTATTAGCGCTATCACTATACTCGACAATATATCCATATAAATTGCATAAAAAGACCATTTTCCAGTCTTGGTTCATGTATATAAGACAAGTAAAAGACATTAAGTTCTTGCCCCTTACAGCCTATAAATGTATCTTTTAAGTAAGAACATATATATATTGTAATTATTCTTGTAATTTTTCTTTTATTCTTTGATCGTACTTTCAAGTATGAATAAGATAAATGTGCAACACAAATTACCAGTTCCTATACAGTGTAGTACATCCAAAGGTTGCCTGTAAGATATGGCAGGCTGTGATAAGGCCGCGCATTACCCTACTGTTTTAAATGTATTTATTGTATTTTTTTCAAGTTTTTAGTAAAGATTATCTATCTCCAAAATGTATATTAGTTTACCAATATAAAAGTATAAACAAAGTCCCCCGCCGCGTCTGTATGTCTGTTCACGATAAACTGAAAAACTTCTGATCGAATTTTGCGGTTTTCACTAATAGACAGAGTGATTCATGAGGAAGGTTTAGGTGTATAATTTGTTAAGGTTTTGTGTAAATTGGTTAAAATATGATTGATGATTGTTGAAGGTGTCTCTGCTACCCGTGCGAAAAGACGGGGGGGGGGGGGGGGGTTGCTAGTAAGTAATAAAACCATTTCTGGTAGTAGGGAACAGTTTTTGCGGCCGTTCGTCTGTTAAAATCGCAAAAAAAATAACGCTAATTAGCAACCCCACTTACAAATGCTTTCATAAAATTTCAAACTACTACTTGAAATGTACAATCTTGAACTAATTAACAAGGTAATTAAATGCCTCCAGCGGATATACAATGCGTAGAACTTTATAAGTAATTAACCCGTGTCAGAATAAAATTCGGTGTCACGAACAGACGTCTTATCGGCTTCTAAAAGAGTTGGAGTTTATCCAAGTTATTTTAGTTCGGGTGTGTTCGAAGTGGGGCTAGTACAAAATAACAATAGCTACGATAACATTAAGTGAGAAGAGAAAGAACTACATTCAAAAGATTTGGCCCAATTGTTCACGGAAATAACATTTTATTTTCTAGTTTAATAGACAATGAAGATTGTATAAAGTACAGTCTTGTTTCAACAAGAAAAAAAGTGAAAAGAAGATTTACTCGTACATTTTTATTTTGCACTCATACTTAGACATACTTAGTCTATAAAAAAATATCATATCGCGGGAAGCGATCCTTTGACCAGGTTAAGCGATCTTGCATCGGCAGATCGAATGCGGTTGGGCACTTATAATATTTTTCATTCATATATTTTTCATTGCGCGATACAGGATTAGTAGTTTCTATGTAGTTCGGTTTATCTTCGCTAGATGGCGTTGGCGTTCAAAAACCAACAAAAATAATTGAAAGTGTAATTCAGGCAAGTATGGAAAACTATGTAATAGACACTATATTGACCCACACGAAGGAGAAGTAAGGGACGAAACCATATTGTAGCATTTTTTGACTAAAACTCAAATTTTTTTAGGGTTTCGTTCCTCAAAAGGAAAAGAAGGAACCTTTATAGGATCACTTTGTTGTCAATCTGTCTGTCAAGACCCCTTTTCTCAGGAACCCGTGGACGCATCAAGTTGAAATTAAAACCAAATACATAAGAACTGATTCCCGAGATGAACGTACTATCTAGATGCAAGTTTGTTTTTACTTACGGTAAATTCGGTGCGCGAATCCGACTCGCACTTGTCCGGTTTTTTTTTGTTAGAGCTTTGCGAGAAAAACTGGAGATAAGTATCAAATAACATGGATTGAAATTGACATCGTTCGTAATCCTGTTAAGTCTAAATAAAGACTCGAAAACTGCTGCAAGAAAGGTAATTTAAGGTAACCTTTACTCACTTATATAACTTCATTGAAATTGCCTGTTTTGTGCGTGCGTCAAGTAAAGAGATTGGAATGTATTTTGGCAATTTATACAAATGTTTTGTTATATAACAGTCTTTTTATATATTTATTTAAGACTTTCTGTAGTTTACATTGCACGAGGCGGACTTAATGCCACATGGCCATTATCTACCAGTCAACCTTTGGGTGATTCAGTGAGGGACAGGGTGGACAGGGACAGATGTATCAGAACGAAATTTCTTATACTAGATTATCATACGAAAACACAAACATAAGCATATATACATAAATACTTAGAGATAAATATATATACAAACACAATATATAGATACAAAATATGGTTATGAGGTTATGAGGACATTTCTGCCAACTGTTTCGTGTAAATTTCACGAACTTTAACTTTAAACGTGTCTCGGTTGGTGGACATCCTAATCTCAGGAGGGAGCGCATTCCATAGTAAAATACAATGGATAGCAAATGAAGAATGAACAAGAGAAGAAGTGTGTGTAGGGCATAGGAGTAAAAGATTATTTGTGGAGCAAAGATCTCTGTCATGGTTGGAACGTAGAAGTTGAAGTTGTGAGGTGAGGTAGGTAACCATGACAGTTGGGTACGATAAGTAAGACACATGGTCGTACTTACGAAGATTGAAAATGAACCGAATGTAATTATTGACAAGTCGGTCAAGTTTATTTATTCAGGTCGAGACAGCATATTCTTTAGAACTTGTAAAATTTAATATACAGATATAACATAATATAAAGATTATAAATTAAGATTTTTTCTAAAACTGAACTTCGTAACATGTAATCGAATTAGGTAAGTGGGCCTCGAGGGATGAAATTTTGAGATTTATCTCTGGATTGAATATTTTAAATTAGTACGCTCACTTTTAATTTAAATAATATCTTATTTTAAAATTGCTTTTGTAATTAGGTGTATATAAAATATATGGGTGAGTGAAAAATTCCTCACCTACCTAAGTTGCCCGAGGAAATTGAAAATTCGAAGTAACTGTACTCAAAAACAACAGTCTTATTCAACAAATAGTCGTTAAATACAGATGTATTAAGGGCTAATGTATTATGTTATTAATAAACCCATATTAATTGAGAAATACAATACCCTCTGAAGTAAACAAATAAAAGTTCTGAACAGTACAACCATACTGTTTGTTCTAAATATCAATGATATACTGCAAATATGCACCATTCATTGCTATGCGGATGAGCACAGCACATCACATCACACATTACGCTGCCACGCACGGAGTCTTTGGCGATACTCCTCTGTGGTTGTGGTCTCTAGGGTTGAGATTTTATAACGTCATTCTATAATTAGTTTTTTAATGTCATGGATTAACTTGAATAAATCTATGTAGAGTCATGGCTATTAATATGACACCCAAATCACTCATAGATCAATAAGAGTTCGTTATGTTGAGTTGACGCAGCTGGGAGCAGCTGCCTTAACAATAGTATAATTTTTACTGAACGATATTAGACCTAAAATATATCACATATTTACTTTTTGGTTCGTGATTAAACTCCACATGTATGTGACATAAAGCTGACTCAATTACAAACGTTGTTGTCAACTGCCACCACATCCCGATACACATTCAGGTCAACGGAGAGGAAGTTAAAAAAAAAAACATTATCAGTATTATAGCCATATTTGTCGGAGATTATATATAAATTCATTGAATTCGATAAGTGTTATAAAATAACTATGTGTATTAAAATAACTTTATAACAAACGAGTTTTCTTACAAATATCTTCATAAGAAAAGGCTTTAAACCAATAAATTTAATATTAGTTTCTTAAAATAAAAAAGACACGCATTAATGGAAAAAATTAATTAAAAAAATTGTTCTACTATATTACTGCCTGGCCTGTTGGCCAAGTGGTTAGTGACCCTGACTGCTATGCCATAGGTCGTGGGTTCTATTCCCACCCCAGTTTGGGTGTTCTTTGTGTCCGTTGTTTGTATGTTTGTAAAGTCCCCCGCGACACAGGAGTAATTCCTAATGCGGGAGTTGTCTTTCATAAAAAATATTTATAAAAAAATACCTCCTGGCGTCATCATCAGAACATGGTTACCAAGCCCATTCTGTTAGATTCGTCAAAACGAATTTTATGAGCCCAATTTCGAGGCATTTACTAGTTGCCACTGAAGAGTTCCACTATCCACCTCCTGGCTCCATCATCAGATCAGCTCCAAGAAACCAAATTATAGTATTGTCATCTAAAATATACAAAGCTTATTTCGATACGACAATTAGAATTAGATTAAAATTGAGTTCCTGTTATCGCCACATCAAAAACTCTTATTTATTTTATTAAAAATAGGGGCAAACTATAATAGATGATAAAACAGTTCACTATGTAATAAAAATGAGTTAATAGACATTATTATGACTGGTAATACTGTTGGTCGGTTGATAAATATTGATGAATAGTGGGGTTATAAAAGGGTAGGAATGTATTATAAGTTGATAACAATCACTTGAATGCTGGTCGAGGTACGAACAACATGGCAGTTACTGTTGGTTAGTGTTTGTGAAACGGTTTCTAACATTCCAAAATTTGTTTGCATAGTTCGTTAATTATAAGTGAAGTTATAAAAACGTGTTAATAAACTATAGATATAATATATTGTTATAATATAAAGCTATAAACAACTCTTCGATTCTATACCTTATGAGAAAGATAGTTCTTGTTTTCGATCACTCGTCACGCGCCCCTAACACGTGTCGAATTCTACTCGTGACGAAGTTCAATACTAGAACAGCTCTTGAAATTCGTCGCACGTGGAAATGGTCGTAAGTGTATGTGTTGTGGTTCCCGAGGGACTAATCTAGATAGACGCTAATCTTTGATTTCGTCATCCAAAGTTAATGTACTGACGTGTTCTTAAAAAAACCGGCCAAGTGCGAGTCGGACTCGCGTACGAAGGGTTCCGTATCATTGTCTATACAACATCAGACACTATATTAAAACCTTTTTTTTTAGTTTTTTCATTCTGTTTTTAGTATTTGTTGTTATAGCGGCAACAGAAATATCTGTGAAAATTTGAACTGTCTAGCTATCACGGTTCATGAGATACAGCCTGGTGACAGACAGACAGATGGACGGTGGAGTCTTAGTAATAGGGTTTCGTTTTTACCCTTTGGGTACGGAACCCTAATGAAGGATGATGTAAGTTGAAAGTGTTAATAATAATATGTTTATATTTTTGTTAGATTGTATTTTGATGTATTTTTATCCGTTAACAAGTTGTGACCGTTTGTATTTCCAGGAGTTTTATCTCCGTTTCTCATGTGTTAAAGATTTTTAAATCAAACATATTTTTTTTTTATTTTGAAATTATTCACTCAGTTATTGAGAAAATCCATAAAACTAACTTAATTTTTTTTTAGTTAGTTTTATGAATTTTCTTCGGATTTAAAAATACCTGTAGATTCAAATGGTCTTTTTGTAACTGCATGCTAGAGTCATGCCCTTTCAGTGATAAAAGTAAGTGTTCCATTGTCATATTTATTGTGTATATTTATATTATTACTTTTCAAATATGACGAAAAGGGGAATCCGTTATCGTCCCGTTGGATGTTCTTAGTATTTAACTAGCTGATAAGTTCTGGCATTTCCATGAACAAACTTGATTCGCCCGTGTTTAGGTTACATTCAAAGGAAAATATTACAATTATAAATTGAAGCAAAGTAATGAACCACTTAAAATATTTGTCTGTAGATTGTTATTTAAATTTTTTCTAAGCTAATTTTGATTTTGTTCGAAATATTTTTTAATTATTCATGGGTCGTATAGAAGTCGTCAAATAACATTTCATATTTATTACTGTACTTCTATTCAAAATCAGCTTTTAACTTACATAATATCAACTGTATGAAGCCTTTTTTCTTTGAAGCATTAAACAAGATACAACTATTTATTAATTAAGTTTTATTCAGGCTCTAACTTTTAATTGCTATAACATTTTTACTATTAAAATATACAGTCGTGGGAGAGCCATGCTTCGGCACGTATGGGCCGGCTCGACAATAGTGATACCACGGCCTCACAGAAAACTGACATTTTCGCACAGCGAGGAAGGTTACCAGAAGCCCTAACCCTTCCCTCCATTACTCCCTATCCCCTTCGTCCTCCCTTACTTACTCCCACCTTAAAGGCCGGCAACGCACTAGTGACTCTTGAGTTGCAGGTGCCCATGGGCGGCAGTAGTCACTTACCATCAGGTGACCCGTTTGCCCCCTATACCATAAAAAAAGACATAAATAATAGTCCTTTAATTTCTTTTCTTACATACAAGTATCTTAGGAGCCTCCTCTACCGTCATTAGATCTCTCGGCTATGAGCTTACCGATTTCAGATGCTTGTGACCTTTGTTCGGGATATGACCATTTTGTACTAATCAATCTATACTAATAATTATATACCTATTATAGCTTTTTATTTTATTGTTTGTTTGCTTAAATGCCCTAATCTCTGGAACTATTAGTTAGATTTCAATGATTCTTTATGGTATTGGGTAGAGTATTCATTGAGGAAGGTTATAGGCTATGTAACATCACGCTACAATTCTTAGGAGTGGAGCAGTGACCATGAACGCAGGTGGCAAGGAAGGGAACGGCTAGTATTACATATTGGGACAAAAAGTATATTCCTACAACGAAGTTAGTCACGAATAGGCGCAAGTTAACGGGAGTTAGGAATTAACAGAATTTTACTTGAATTGGTTTGATTATATCCTGTACAAACGTTAAGTCTACCTTTGTTCAGGATATAATGAATGAGTTCAGTGGCAGATTTACCAGCAGGCTGAGTAGGCCTAGGGCGGCAGATTTTAGGGGCGGCAAATTTGGGGCCTACATTATTTTTTATGTCTTGTCCTGGGGTATCGAATTAGATAGACCGACCGGTAGGGGCGGCAAAATTTTAATAGTCTACTGACGGCAAATGTGTAATTCCGCCGCTGAATGAGCTCCTCGTATGTTTCTTGAGGGTGGTCTCGATTGACTTATATTGACTTATACAAGGTGCTACAGAAAGGTGTGGTGGTCATATCGTTGTTATATTCATGAATAGTTGAGCACTTGTGACTCTAGAGTTGCTGGTGTCCATGGGCGGCGTTAGTCATTTACCATCAGGTGACCCGTCTGCTCGTTTACCCCCTATAGCATAAAAATATATATATATATATTAAAAAAGTCATTCGTTAAGATCTCATTAAATTACTTTCACATAGATTTTTCAAATCTTGTCACTCCATCTTCTTTCAAGGTTACGTATGTCTGCGTTGCTCTCATCCTGCTAAAATTATAAACGTGAATGTTTGTGAGGATGTGTGGATGTTTGTTACTCTTTCACGCAAAAACTACTGAACCTGGAACTTGGTATGTAGGTAGGTGGAAACCTGGATTAACACATAGGCTACTTTTATCCCGATATTCCCACGGGATCGGCATTTACGCGGGTGAAACCGCAAGGCGCAGCTAGTATTAAATTACCTTCCTCCACACATACTCACATTTGTATCGTACAGTTACTTTAGGATTTATACCGCAGTTATTATAGTGATGGGTAACCACTTACCATTAGATAAACCGTTTGCTTCTTTACCAGCTGGGCTGTATGAAAAATATTTCTGTATGTAGAACGTATCCGATGGTTTTTTATCATTTATATAAGAAATAAAATATGTAACAAGTAACTTATGTATATTTTACAACCCTTAACAACCCACGTAAATTTCTTGTAATTTATTTAAAAAATGATAGCCTAGGTTTTAAATTTTAGCTCTTACAGTCTTTTAAAATGAATTGTAAGCACAACTATTACAGGACAATTCACTTACATAAAAATGCGTGAGGTATCTTTGGTACACCCGGTTGGAACAAAGTTCCTTTCGCTACATATAAATATATTTAATGTATTGAATCAATTGTATCAAAATATAGTAAATATCTGTGAAAGTTGCTCGAACTAATATATTGACAAAAAATAGTATCGTGCAGAATCCACAGATGGCGTAAATAAAATTAATCAAGTCGCGGTCAGCATTTTTCGTTGGGCTAACATTTTTTTGGTCTCACCGCCGCTAAGAGTCTGAAGTGTAACGTGGATAAGAAACTTCTTTGAGATTTAATAGGGTTACGTACCCTATTAAATGAAAGTGTATAAGCCTGCAATATTGCCGCTACGTGATAGCCATTGCTACGACACGTAATATGCCTATGAGTGAATATACACACACTAGAACACAGGTCACGAATATGTAAATGAATTCTCGAAACATAATATTCAGCAGATTTCTGTAAATGGTTTTTAGATATTGGTCCTGAGCAAAGTAGTGATTTGGTTGTTCATAAATATAAGCAAAATTTACGTAAGGTCTAGCTTGTTGTCCAATATGTTATTACTATTTTTCTTTATTTTCGCAGACGTATTACGACAAAAAGTATATTCCTATCATGTAATGCCAAAATGAATAGGAGTTTTACACATAATACAAGTAGTTGACTGTCAAATTGACTTGACAGTTACTCTTTATTAAATATCAAAACAGTACGTTCTATAGAAATTTGTGTTACATAACAATTTTGACGTCATAGCTATTGTGAAATCATTTAGAAAGTTTGGGATCAGACGGCCGTGTGTGAGGTGTCTCAAGATATTGAAGTGAAAACTTCTTTAGGCACGTTGTGCACTTTTACTATGGGGAAAAAACACTGAACTCGCACCGTCACGCTAATAATACATATATAGATCCATTAGAGGGCGCTAATATAAACATTGAGTTTTGTCAGCTCTTTAATAATTAATCTTTGAAAATATAATTAGTTCAATAAAGTACTTATTGTGTGCGCAATTCATATGCTGAAATAAACAAAAACATAATTGTAATTAAGATGAAAATTTATAACGCCTATAGTGCTCAATAGCGAAAACTTTAATTCAAAATTTCATCTGAACGCACGTCAGCTTAATGGATGTCACTAGTAGATGGCATCACTATCTTCAAAAATGAACACTTCTGACCGGCAACTTATTAGCAATTTTTGAAGTGAAAACTTCTTTAGGCACGTTGGGCACTTTGGTATGGGGAAAAGCACTGAACTCGCGTGACCGTCACGCTCAGATGACAGATGTGTCAGTTATGTTTTCACTTCTGACGGGCAGTCCTACTACTGACAGTTTTTTATGATGTTGTGTGTGTACCGGAAATCGTTTACTGTTACCCCCAGGTTAGCTGTATCAGTATTTGCCTCTTTGTTGTGTAGACCTAATAATAGCAGAATATTGGAATAGTGACTTCTGTGAGTGGCAATCATAGTAATATTAAAACAGTAGACCCAACAGATGCACAATGCAACGTTTGACACTGACGCAACAGGTCGTTTCGCTCCTTGATAAAGGGTCCCTATTGGGCCCAAAACTAATTAAGCTTTCTCTTAAGTACACACAGGTTTACAACCGCATAATGGTCTATAAAGAGTAAAAAACGTAATTAAATTAGGTTCCTCTTACATTTACATGTGCAACAGGCTGTAATGTAATGTTATCTATACTAATATTATAAAGATGAAGAGTTTGTTTGTTTGGTTGAACGCGCTAATCTCAGGAACTACTGGTTCGAATTGAAAAATTATTTTAGTGTTGGATAGCCCATTTATCAAGGAAGGCTATATAACACCAAGCTACGATCAATAGGAGCGGAGCAGTGACTATATACGCAGGTAAAACTGCGGGGACTGCTACAGTATGTAATTATGAGATGGAAATTGTTGGAAGCAAATGAAAACAGTACAGTACTTAGGGATACCGCCTGAGCCGGAATCTGCACTGAATCCAAATGTATCTTCACCGTTGACCGTTGCCAAGTTTGTAGTTAGCAAATTGGCAGCGGGCCAACTATTTCATCTAAATAGATTATATTATGTCATTAATTTGTTTGTGTACAGTGCACCGTATTGCTCTAACGTTTACCTTTCACGAAGGTAGGTAGGAAATTTCAGGATACAGAAATTTCTTTTTGCATTAGGGGTTGTCCGAGTGCGGAAGCATCTTCGACAAACTACCTATTATTTTCCAATTTCTCTTAACTTCTGATTGAGTTAATTGCGGGTTCCAAGATAGTTTCCTAGAATTTGCCGAGTGTCATGTTGTTGATTCTAGTCTCCAGGAGTGACGACAGTTATGGAAGTACTACAGGTGAAAAAAAAAAAAAATGCAAAGTAGTTTTTCTTTTGTGAAAAGAGCAATTTGATATTTTAGTCTTCTACTATGAAAGTTATTGGGTGGATGTTATAATTCTTTTGTTTATGTCGCACACAGTTGTACGTATTCAGAAACTACATAAAGAATCAGTACATATCACTACATATTATAAAACAAAGTCCCCCGCCACGTTTGTCTGTCTGTTCGCGATAAACTGAAAAACTACAAAACGGATTTCCATGCGGTTTTTACTAACAGACAGAGTGATTCATGTGGAAGGTTTAGGTGTATAATTTGTACCCGTGCGAAGTCGGGGCGGTTTGCTAGTTATGCTCAATAACTACCAAACGGATTTTCATACGGGTTTCGTCAATAGACGGAGGGATTTATTGGGAAGGTTTAGGTGTTTAAATCATTTTTAATTAGGTTTTTTGTGTAAAATGTCTCAAATGTGACAATGATTGTTGAAGATGTACCCATGCGAAGTCGGGGCGGCTTGCTAGTACAATATAAAGAAAAGTAGGCAACGTAAGTAATAAATAATTTATCTTTTTTTCCGAAACATCCTAACTAATATCAGGTACAAATGCGAAAGTGAGTTTATTTGTTTATTACGCTTTCGCCCCTTAACTACTCAACGAACATTATAAAATTTTAGGGACATACCTGTGGGATAGCTGAATAGAAAAAAAGAAATACATTAACGCGAGCGAAGCCGCAGCAAAAAAGCTGGTATCTAATAAATTAATATGTTTTGTATTTCTGCCAAACCCTTAAAGAAAAGATAAATAAAAGAAGACTTTAATGGTTCATACACAGTAGATAGTTTTATAAATTGAAAAGTACGTATGTAAGTAAATAATATGTAGTTATATAAACAAAGATTTCTAAACCTTTACAAATATTGAATCTCTAAGTGTTTGTAAAGAGCTATTGTGTTGTTTGTCTGGGAGACATACAGGATTATCTTTATACAATATTACTGTTATATAAATTTTGGAGTTATTACAACACAAAACGTTCACTAAGCTGTCTAGGTATTTTATATCTACGTTATAGTTTTAGAAATATTTAATCACTTGCTACATTTTCCGAGTCTAACCCATCACGCCTTTACCCCTAAATGGGAAGGCAGAGGTGTATTAAACACCTACATTTTGACAAGTATAATTTGGCAAGCCTATTGCCGTTAACCCCGGTTAGGCACTTAGGGAATTTCAGATTATAAATTTGGGAGTATATTGACAGGCAAAGGTAGGTACAAAGAAAGGGATATTGCTTCTATGGATGGAGGGAGGTAACTCGAACTGGCTGTTCCTGGAAAGTCCGAGCCCTTCATCTGGATGACTTTTTTATGGTATTGGGGGCAAACGAGCAGATGGGTCACGTGATGGTAAATGACTACCGCCGCCCATAGGCACCTGCAACTCAAGAGTCACAAGTGCGTTGCCAGCCGGGCGTAGGGGTAGGGTGGAAAAGGGTTAGAGGGGGGGGGGGAAGGGTTACGGCCTCCGGTAACCTCACTGCCGGTTTTCTGTGAGGCCAGTTGGTTTTTCTTATCACTCCGGTCGAGCCGGCCGATACGTGTCGAAGCTTGGCTCTCCCACGATGACATGTTAGGTCCAAAATGTGATTATTATTAACAAATCACATGATCGAATAGTTTGACAGGTTCATTATCCTAAATATACTTTGATAGTAAATGATGATTTTAAATATAAAATGATAAAATACATGGTGAGAACACAATTGACGTTCGACTGCGGACTGGTGTGAATTTCCAGGGCACAGAATATAAAATGTCAATTTGTGTTGTTCTGAGTACATTACTTTAAAACTTTTTCACAAAACCGTCTCGTTGGCCAAGCATACAGAATTAATCCTTTACGCTACCACATAGGGTGCTACAATATTTTAAGGCATTAAGGACTTTTCAGTAGCGCGGCTTTAGAATACAGCGATATATTTTGCCTTTTGTATAGAAGATTAATAATTCTATTGCCATTTCACACACATAGCCTCCACGTATTATATGTATATATACCATTCAGTTGAAACCCAATCGAAACTGTCAGATTAAGTGACGCATATTAACTTTTATATCTGTCTAAAATATCGACATTGATAATATTCTTTGATGTGGAAGAATTGTGCTCGTGTTCAAATCAAATAAATCACACTGAAGAATCACTTCATATCTCAAAGTGGTTCCTGGAAAGAAAGTGAAGCGAAAATAATATATTACTCCTAACTTCAGCCACGTTTTAGGGATGACGTAAATCTGTCCTATCGACATTCTAATTTGTAAAAGAGTTGACAAAGTGAATAGCGCCAGTTTGATGATAACATGAATACTGTAAGTCACTTTACTGACTTTTCTTACACTTTTCTTGACATTTCGACTCCCTAATCTTTATTTGTCGATAGATTACATCAAGGTAGTTTCTTTTTGGATTTGTTACTTTGCTCATAATTCTATTCCACGATTACTTATATTGTTTCGCGCTGTAAAAGTTCACACAAACTAATTACTAAAATACAAAACAATTCTGTACCTTTCTTCCTCAATTTGTGTAAAGATTTCTTTATTGTTTGATATCAATCAATCAATCAATCAGCCTATCATAGTCCACTGCTGGACATAGGCCTCTCCCAATGTGCGCTACAGCACCCGGTCCTCCGCCTTCCGCATCCAGTCCATCCCTACTACCTTCTCCAGGTCGTCAGTCGATCTGGCTGGGGGGCGTCCTACTTTCTGTTTACCGATTCGTTTGATAGCTATTGATTAACTCGAGTATTACTTGATTATTGAATAAAACTCTTAGGGTGACTGTCAAATGGTCTAACGATGACAAAAAAGCTCTCATTAAAGAAAATCTTTGTTACATATAAACGATGTGCGTATTAGATAGATCAATTTAAAGCATTTTTTAAATAATTCTATGACTTTGGCTGTATTTGCTACATTTTTTAAATTAAACTTTATTATCTACGAGTACCAAAGCTTTGTAAATTTACAAGACGTCTGCATATCAAAGAGCTATTGTGGATATATTAGATTTTATACATTAAGTATTCATGAAACAGCTCAAAGAACATACATATGTATATGTACATAAATACTGAGTATTCATAAAAAGGCTCATTTAATTTTTTAAACATTGTTAAGTTAAAAGTCAATTTCAAGTAGGTATATCAAGGGAATTGTACCTTCCAAAATAAATTATTTAGAACGTTGATTCAATTCTTTAGTCTATATTACACAGGTGGGGTTTGCTAAAAAACAACGAACAAAGTATTGTACGTTTACGTAATCTCATCTCTTTCAGTTCTGATAAAATGTCCTTCGTACCTATGTGACCTCGCACCTCGCAACTGGTATTGTTTTAGATCATTCGTCCTCGACAACAAAATTTTCCCTTAATAAATCTAACTTTGTTTTATCAAGGATACTTTCATGATATGAGTTAAATGTTATTTAACATTCAACGAAATCTTATAATTCACATGTACCACAATTTCTAGAAGACATTTTTTTATTTATTACACCTTAACTACAGTTTTCAAAGTAGGTACATCGTACCATATTTCTGGTTTCTTACCACTATAAGTACATTTCTAAGAAGATAAGTGTCGTAAGCGGCATATTAATATAAGGGGGATGCCTTGTACCCTAGTGAGTACCTCCGCCATATATAAGCTCTCTATCTAGAGCCGGGCGTTTAGGGTGGCTGCCCTAAACGCCAGAATTAGAAGTCAGATCAGAATAGTTAAAAAAATCGATCATTTGACATACTCGAGCGTGCCAGATTGATTGGATTATAAATGATGCCATTTCGAAAGTGGTTCATTGGTTTAACGTTAGCAACTTCTTAATGGAGAAAAGCCTAAATGTATTGAATTCACTACTCCAAACGTTAAACAGGTGAAAAACACTATAATGATTAAAGTTGTCTTGAGTTGAAACTAGTGGATACCACAAAATTCTTATTAATTAAAATAAATGAATATTACCGAATATTAAGACTACCCGAACAATTTATATAACTCAGATAGTCGTAATTCACTCGGGCAGAAATATAAATAAATAAACATCCTGACTGTGGCTTATTTATGAAAACTTACTTTACCCTCATAAAAACTAAGATCAGTTTTGTAAAAAAAGCGATAGGTATACATTCTTTCACACACGTAATAAAAATAAACCTGTACCTGCTTCTACATTATTTTTTACATTTACATCTTATGTAACTACATATTTTTATTTTTCTTGCCCGCGATTTTATACGCGTTATTTATAAAAGTAATCGTTTTAGATAAAACAATATTTTAAAATATTGATTTATCTAAAACGATTACTTTTGGAAAATGTGTTTTAAGAAATTTGGAATTTTATATAATTTGGTATTTCTAAATTAACAAAACTGTTTTTATCTTAGAATCATTCCATAGCTGACTTCTCCTACTCATAAACTACCTCCCTGCCAAGTTTCATTTTGATAGGTCACGTAGTTTTCCAGATTTCGTAATTAGTCAGTAGATGAGTGAGTGAGTATCTTTTCGCTTTTATGTATGTATACAGGGTGAAAGTGACACCGTACTGAATCTTGAAATAGTGTATTCAGACCATCATTCTGAGTGGAAAATCATTGAAAATTTCATCCGGAAAATTCATAACTTCTTTCTTTTCATTTTTTTTTGCTTAAAAGTGATATCACAATGAGTAAACAGAAAATTTTACCAAAAAAACAGTAAATACCCCATACCGCCAAAAACAGCAATGTAATCAATTACGCAACATTCATGCAATCAGCTGCTTCAACGGCGCCGAGCGCTGAAGGTCATTCACCCAACCGCACAGTAAGCGTGTTGCGTTACATTGCGTAGCGGAAAATCAAAGTTTTAACTGTAAATTCTTAATCTCACATTTTTATGATGAACTGACTTTTGCATTGTGATAAGTATCCAAAGAAAGAACTTTTAGTAAGTTATTCGTGACGGTGATACTTACACGCTGTATAGCTAGTTAAGTCTATTTGTATTTGCATTGTGTTTTCCGTGTACATTTGACACATTTAATGATAAAAATACATGCATTTTTTTTTCAAATCGTTAGATTAAGAGAACCCCTCCAAATAATCACCAGATTATTGGTCAGCTTGTCTAGGACATTAAGCTGAACCGTCTGTATGATAATCTGATGCGCTCGAGTATGTCAAAACGGCGATTTCTTTTCTCTTCAGCGAAAGTATTTTCAAAGATATGTAACGTTTAATAAGTTTATTCCGCGGCGCGCGTGAGTTGATCCCTCCGCCCGCAAACCTCGCCTCGCACGCCCGCAGTGTATGTGATGTTACTTGAAGTAATTAAAAATGCTAGTTGAGATTAACGCGCCGAGCCGTTTTTAGACCGGTCTCGGGAAACGAGATAAATTATGTAACCATAATTACACAGAAACATAAATTTCCGAAATATAGAATATTTTTTTGCACTGAAAACTTAATTATTGTCGTTTCTTGAGCTTATCTTCTTATCGCTTTTAAATCACAATGCTAATGCCACTCGCTTTTGTATATGGCGATTGCGCGTCTCAGACTTATATAGACTATTTTAGAATTTCAGGTCTTGAATAATCGTGAGACTTAGTTTATGTTTCTTTATAATAGATAGCATTACTACTATTTTTAGTAGCGGTTTCCGCTTTCCGTTGACAGATGGCGTTACTATTCTGCAATACAATATTGTTAGTCAACCTGCCGATCTGTCGACCTCTTTATTGGAAAAGTACAGAAACTAGATTTAGATTAACTGTATTAGTGAGGCATTACGAGTAGTTCATGACTACAGGAAACCACAGAGAATAAATTAAACACTTTCACGTGAGGAACAGTAGGTACATAATAATATCTATACCAATATAATAAAGCTAATATCTTATGTTTGATTGCTTGTTAGTTTAAATTTCTGGAAGTACCAGCCGGATAAGAAAGAAAGAAAGTTTATTTCTACATAGCAGAAACCATATAAATGAAAGTTATAAATACCAGTTTTTGATAAAAAATAAAAAAAAATACATACTTAACCTATTAAAAAAATGTGCATTGTGCTAGACAGAAAATCAGCATAATGCTTCTACAATATAGTATTGCAAAACACTGATTTTCAGCAAGGGCCACTAAAGGGCTATAAGGGATACTATAAATTATTTTTGTACCGGATAAAATACTCATTGCGAAAGGTTAAGTAACATTACAGTACGAACCTTAGGACCCGAGCAGGGCATAAACCCAGGTGAAACTGCTAGTCAATAAATGTCAGCAGGTTAAGGATGATACTTATGGAGTGCTGAATGATATTGTCGTATGCTCAGGGGCGAGCCAGTGTCGAAAAAGATGGATCTAATTCTAAGGAAGAGAAATAAAAGATTACGCGGACGTAACTATGACTTTAAACTCTTAAAGTATTACATTCACCATTATAATATTCAATTTGAAAACAATTAATATATCTTGCGGTTCCGTGCTTCAGCACAGACGTCTGTCTTCTGACGCTTCACAGACGATTCTCTTCTCTTGTATGGTTCTCTATTTTCAAATAAACATATTCTGAACTTCGAATCTGAGGACGGGGCCGCCAGACAGACGTAACGCGCCAAAGAGGTTTCTAATCAGTTCACAGAATTTGCAATCGGGCGCGTGTAGTCCGTTATTACAATATATATGCATTGAATTCAAGAGTCTTTTAAAAGAAATCTCACTAATATTATAAATGTGAAAGTTTGGATGGATGGATGGATGTTTGTTACTCTTTTATGCAAAAACCACTGAACCGATTGCGATGAAACTTGGTATGTATGGAAACCTGGATTAACGCATAGGCTACTTTTTATCCTGATATTCGCACGGGAACGAGACTAACGCGTGTGAAACCGCGGGGCGCTGCTAGTAGGTCATAAAGCGACACAGTCATATTTTGAACGTCGGCAACAAACGAAGCCAGTAATGAAAAGCCAGAGTGTGGCAATAACTTAGCTTGGATATACGTAATATCAAATTAAAGTTGTTATCACCAGATGGTGGTCATTTAAGCAAGACGGCCGCCCGCTGGCAATGCGAACCGGATAGAGAGCAACTTGAGCAATAAATTACTCCATGACTGTTTGGAGTGAATTATAGTATTGATTGGTATAAAACGGTATAGTTTCAATAGAAAAATAGGAAACTCAATAAGGGATAGAAATAAAGAAAACTCAATGTATTTTCTCGAAGTTATAACAGGCACTGATAAGAATATCAGTTTTAGTACATGATCTCGATATATGTGGTGATTTAAGTAAGTTTTGAACGTGCTGAAATTCAATTCGCTTTATTTTTTTTCTTTTGAAATATTATCACGTTTGCTGAGGCACATTAATTCTAAAGTGCTAAGTATAGAATCTAACCATGATTTGATAAATCAATCTCAACTTTTCAAAGTTGGAGAGTCATGCTTCGGCGCGTAAGGGCCGGTTCGACCGGAGTGATACCACGGCCTCACAGAAAACCGGGAGTGAAGCACTGTTTGCATTGCTGTTCGCGGAGTGAGTGAGGTTACCGGAGGCCCTAACCCTTCTCCGTTCCTCTCTCCCTTCCTTGGCCCTTAACACCTTAAAGGCCGGCAACGCACTTGTGACTTGAGTTGCAGGTGCTCATGGGCGGCGGTAGTCACTTACCATCAGATGACGAAACTTGTCGTATTTTCTATTAAGTTAACAGATCTGAAGGGAACTGAAATCATAAAACTTAGTATATATTTATGTACAAGATTAACTTCCTAGTAATACTCATATTCGTTCAAAGGAAATCAGAACAAAGAACGTGTTTCAAAATAATTGACGTGTTACTAACAGGTGTCGGATCATATTCTTTATAGGGTTCCGTCCGGTAAGTACCCGGTGTACCAAAAAGTTGACTATCTAACCAATGGTGTTAATAAATTCTTAGTGTTTGCGAATGGCAAAACACCGGTTTTCGTAGATTATGAGGAATTAAAATTTCCTCGAATTTCCCAGAAGTGGTCGACTTAATAAGCCACGAAGAATTACCCAAATTAACTTGTGGCCGAAATAAGCTTCTGTCAGAAACAATATTATTATGTACTATAATATCAAATTATTATTTCTTTGTAATTTATCTACTTAATTATTCGATAAGAAGATACATGTTTTGTTTATTTGCTAAGTATTGATGTGTTTTATCTCCGTATAATATTATTTCTGCATGTATGTATATGTATACTTTAATACATGTTTATATATTTAGTTATATATTATATGTAGTATAATCCATCCAGAGATGGTCTAGTAGAGATCTCTATTAAGGATAAGACCGCCCATTGTATAACTTGAGTAATAAATTCAAGATCCATTGTTATTTTATATGGAGTATGAAGTACAATAAATTATATTGTAATCTATTCTATTCTCTTCATTTAAATAAATTTGATTTATTATTGTAGTAATGAAAAATAAAATAATATTTAATTATAAAATTTGCTTTAAAACATTCCTTCGATACTTATAGCAATTAACTTCATATTACAAGAGGAAATCTTTAAATGACACAAATAACCCGATTGCTTTGAAAATATTTATCTACTAATAAACATACAAGTTGAATCACACTATTGTTCATATATATATATACTCGCGCAATAAAGATGAATTTAACGACATTATACATCAAATTTAACATATTATTCATCAAAATTGGTTCAGCCGTTTAGTACTTACGAGGGAACGTAAGGACAGACACACATATGTACAAACAGGTTCAGCACATAACCCTCTTTTGAGCTTCGCCGCAGTCGGGTGAAAGTAATAAGTACCGCATTCACGTTTTTCCTATTTGCATAAAATTTGATTTTAATTAAAGAGAACAATCCGTTCCTTTTAATTAAAGTCCAATATTGTACATTATTTCAAAAGTAAATCGTCGAATTGAAAATAGAAAATTTTAATGTTAGTTGTTTACGTCAAAAGGTGAGTGAATTTATAAATTTTCCTTTGTTGAATAAGGTGAATATGAAAACAATTATAGTCAGACCTGTAATTAAAATGAACTAATTATTGTTTCTCCGGTTACGAGACAGTCTTTGACGGAGTAAGCTGATAAAGTTAAGTAAATTTTTATCTTTAGTTAAATAAATAAATTGACTGAAATAAGAACGAAGTCTTAATTTTTGTAATATGCAAACTTTTTTATAAATAAATATATAATATTTTAGTATTTTTAGCTAAAATTAACTTGTTAATCTTTTTAAATCGAATAAAACTTCGTCTTGAATGAAATTGATTGTTATTTTTAATCGAATCGATCACGTATTGGGTCATACTTATCAAACTGTCAAAAATGTTGATGGCAGCCCCCGACGGATATTCTTTGGTTGTTTATTAAGGTCATAGGTAGTTGAATATACTATTTATTGTTGCCACATCTAAGTATATCTTCGAGAAATAAATAGGGACGTAAGAAAGTGCTATGAAAACTGATACTACATTATTTATATGACCGACTTCTCGAGAGATCAACTCTATTATAAAAAGCTTTTTACGTTTATTATCTTTCGTTAAATAATCTGGTTAAGTCGGGGGCTTTTAAATTATTTTGTCCTTTTTCGATTTCGTTCTAACCGTCGTGGGTTTTTGAAATTTTTTATTTCAGACTTTTTAGAGAGCATGTACATATTACGTCCATATCTATATAAGTATATGTCATTGAAGAGTTCCAGTATCTAGTATATATAGGCAATAATGTTCAAATGATTAATATAATTGATAGGGGTCGTTTTATGAGCCTTTTCACAATTAGACTACGCTGCCGTACTGGTATGCTGGACAATGAAATTGTAATTCAAATTAAAATTTTTCTTTCTCATTTTCTTGTACATGATTGATTGTACGTTTAATGTGTAAATAAGTTTATTATAATTACAATTGATGTATAATTTAAAAATACTTACATTTGGAGAAAATATTTTTTTTTACTCCAAGAACTACTTGCGAGAATAGGGCGCGACGATTTCTCTGTTGTTGTGGTATTTCAGCGAAATTTTCTCCTCGTAGTCGCAACAAGGCCCTGCTGTGCTCCTCAAGTGTTCGTTTTGAAATTAAATAGACTTTAGGTTTTATAAATACTATTTTTGTAAATTTTTCTTCGCAACTCGGGAACTTTCCATAACCTGGACCTTTAGGACCTAAGGAGGTTTTTACTACTCTACTAATTACAGATTACAGAATACAGAGACAGCGAACCTATCTGCCTACTGTCCGCTTCTTCACTGCGCTTTCTGATAAAGGTATGGACACGATGGGGAGGAAACGAGGTGACAAAACTTCCGCCTTGGCTGAATAGTAGTTGAAAGTAATGGTCTCCTTCAATAGAAAGAGAAGACACATGCACCCCAACTATGTTCTAAATCTCTTTATAGTCTAAAATTTGACAATATATATATATTCTTTTATATTGATGTGCCTCCGGAAAACATACAGCATTGTATATGAAGAAGCAGTGTATACTTAGCTTTATATGCGGTCTCTATGGTTCCGTTTCACCTGAAGTTTGACAGATGTCAGCACTGTCGCACCAGCAAGGCGGGGAACGCTATTACTTGAAATTGTCATAGCGTTGTGTACTTTTGCTGCGCGCGGTCGTAATCTCTAAATACTTTGTTAATCCGAAATAAATTTTAAAAACATTTGTTACAAAATGTTACATAATTTTATATTGTATTCATTGCTTCAAATATTTTCTATCGCGAATTTAAAATACTAATGATTTTCGTAATGAACATCGCGCACGAGGGCGAGGTCGAGAATGTACCTAGTGCCTCTTGATCGATTTCATCCGACCCTCGGACGCCCAAACGTCCACTTTTACAAGAAAGTGATACGTCCCCGAGTAGCAGTTCATCGAACAGCGGGTCGGAGCTAGAAAACGTGAGCTACAGGTAACGGTCGATCCTATCGACGCGTTATACAGCCAGGTCAGTTATCTTACAAATTTTATAATGCATCAACAGTGGGTACCTTACCTATAAATAAGGACCACGTAATTATATTGAACCGCCAAAGATCGTAAATAATGAATGAATACATAGATTAAAACACTAAAATCATTCGATTTAGGGTATGTGTTTAGTGTGGTTTAGTGTAACCGTTTTTAATGAGAATAAAAATTCTCGAACTAGCTAATGAGAAACGGTTATCCCAGCTAATGAAACGTGCAACAGTTTAATACTGCCGCGTGTCAACATATTCGTTGTCGGAAGGTTTTGGCAGATATGCTTGTATTTCCGGGTTTTAGTAATTTGAAAATTGGTTTTAGTAATTTGAAAATTAACGATGAAATGTGTAGCTAGAACAAAGGAAAATATTTTTCGGCTTCAACAGAATAAATCATGGTCGTAACTATCAAAGCCTTGTTACAGCAAAGGTTGTTTGCAATCGGGCTTGCAAACAATTATCGACTGGGCTCATAATTAATCTTCAAGAGTTGAAACCAGATATCCACTTTAATGAAATTTTCGAAACATTTGGCAATACGTCCCCGTCCTATAAATCATCTGAATGCGTTTACAAATAATTCGTGGTTAAAGGACTGAATGTATAAAAACTAGGCGTAAAAGTTTAATTAATGAAATTACTGTTATAAATATACAAGCTGCATCTAATGACAGCGAGGAATTTTAATTTGATAAAACAAAACTCATGTGGCTCTTTAAATTATGTACTACTTGGTGGGCCTCATTTTTGGTTATCACCGCCACAGTTCAATAATAGTAGATTTAAAAAATATATATACAAGGAACTGACACCTTTTTCTTATAAATATAAACCTAGAGGTTTATATGATGATGATGATCTATACAGAGATACATAAAAAAGAAAAGCTTATAAAAAAAAAAAAAAAATAAATAAAGATACCCGCAAACAATTCAATAATTACAATAAAAAAATTCCTGAGTGGCATTCATGTTTATTAAAGACTATATCCCCGAAATACAAACGTGGGGGTAAAACCGTTTAGTCTTTAATAAAAAATTCAATAATTTATCCTTTCGTAATGAAATGGTAGTGACTATCAGCACTTTAGCGGAGGTTGTTTACGGCCTTCAATTACCGTTGGAACAGACTGCCAAAATATTTCTAATGTTTTCGATATCCGGTTTTCGAATACCTTTTTACAAGAAACCGCTATTAATGACAACAAGACATGTCATACAACCTCACCAAACTATCACCAGTTTTGTCTCAAACAGTCCACAACCTCTTGGGTCAAAGAGTACTACAACTGTTCTCCAAGAACATGTCCCAGTTTCAAGTCTAAACTATTTCTTCGGAAGAAAAGCGACAAAACAATGCTTTATACCGCTATAAGCAAAGCATTTTCGCCTGGTTTCTCATACTTTTACACCAGATTTTCTCCAACAGGGAGACTGGATGATAAAAATATACATCTCCCAAGCATATTTTCATTTGGCAACTGCGAAAGCCCAGGGACCTTAAGTGTGAGTTACAGAGAACAGTTATACCTAATGACATATCTACCATGCCATGCCTATTCGGCATGGTTTTCAGCACTACACCTTTTTGGTTCTGTAACATGTTGGGTCGCGGAGATCTTGCATGTAAAGGGATGTCGGGTTCTAGTGTACACACCTAGACGACTTCCTATTGGTCAACCAAAACCAACCAGGTTATGCTTTCAGGCTGCGGAAGCCGTGAAGCACTTGGAATACTTAGGTTTTCGTTTGCAGTCAGTAAGAAATAATATAATAATATATAAGTTCATTGCTAAGGAAAAGGAGACTCTGCCTGAACAATACTTTAGACCGGTCGTTGCAAACACTCTGATCAATCTCCGAGAAGTACAAAGTCTACTGGGTCAACTAAAGTAAACCGGGGGCAGACTGCATTGTCGAAGAATGAAAATTTTTCTATGACATTTCCACAAGAAACGACCTTGTCACAAGCAACTGGGTCCCCAAGTTGTGTACCAAGAGATGACTTGGTGGCCCGGAGCCACATGTCACACGGTACCTACTCACGAAAAGCCTGCCACCAATTTCCTAGCGACAGACGCTTTGAATAGGGGCTGAAGCGCTCACTTGGATGGTAAGATAATGTACGGCACATGGTCAACCACCGTCACCGCACCAAATAAGAGCTGTATGCAGCTGTAGTATCAGCCTTTGAGAGAGATCCAAAAACATTTCAGAAGTCACATGTGCTGATTCCATTGGACAACCGAACTCTCATCCCGCATATCCGGAAGGAGAGAGGAAGGAAACCATTTGCCTTACTTACACTAACCGTCTAACTATTATAACTAACGGACAAATGCCAGATAATTTTATTGGCACACCATGTGCCAGGTAGATATAACATAATAGTGGACAAGCTAGCACGAGAAAGCTACCAGTGGAGTGGCATCTCTTACCTCGAACGACTGCGGAAGTCTTTTGGAGGTGGGGTATAAAAGAAATAGACATATTTGTGTCTCGGGAAACTGCTGTAGTACAAAACTACGGATCGATACACTGTAGAGATCGATCAGCAGTAAATGGAATCTACATAGGACAGGTGTTCCCACCGCCCACCCTATTTCAAAGTTCTGGCATATCTGAATAGTGCCTAGGGAACTTACCTAGTAGCTCCGGAGTGGGAGCCTTCTGGCTTTAAGACTTCAAAACCAGATAACTTGAACAATCATACGAGCTGCTGAACTTGTCGAGGACCTTGGTAGATGTAGTGACGTGCTACGTCTCCGACAGGTACAGACATGTCCCTAACAGTTCGGAGGTTTGGGGTGGGGTGTCCTGATAAAAGAGTGGTCTACACAATGAAAATAACTACCGAGAAATAGTCGGCGACACTACTTTATAATTTTATTTACCATCTCTAAGTTGGATTTCTTGATGTTCTAACTGAGGGCTAAACCTAATAAAGTGGCCCAAACCTGCAAATACTTTAAGTTTTTGGTATTTCTACAAGAAAACTTATAGCTCAATTCTCGTACTTAAATCGCCAATTTTACATACATTTAACATTTTCTAATTTCACAATAAAACACACCCTTATGGCAATAGTTGCTAAACCCAAAGTGAAGAAAACATCATTGTCCTGGAATCCCCTGATACTCTTTGATTCGGTCGTCTTAAAGGCACTATACTGGACGTAGCACGTAGAACGGCTTTAGTGTTGTTACAAGCATAGGACAGTGGTAGGGTTCACGATCTTATTTTATTTAAAATTTAAGCGGTAGCTTCTACGATAACAGCGAAGACATAGTTATTTATATTACCAGAATTCGGATTGAAAACCGATACCTACCAGTATCGTCAATCGGCACGGAAGTTATATAAAAATAACGACAAATAATACTGCCGCCATGGTGGTCGGATGGGTCGAAAGACGGGGTCCTGACTTGCTGCCGCCGTCTCGATTTTAACGGTGGGATATATGTCCGAATACTCTAGTTTGTCTTTTAGTAGAGAAAAATAGTTCTAGGAGAACTTCAGTTAAAAACTTGGAAAATCTCTTTATTACAGTTTGCAATAAAATAAAACCTGGCTTACGTACTATACGGATTGAACGGTACTTCGTGATAGTGGAATTTCCGCATCTTCTGATAGTTGCAGGTCAGAAGTGTCCTCACTAGGGTATCAGATCATATAATCAACTAATAGACGAGATTATTATGGGGTAGATAAAATGTGGGAAATGTTTCAATACGTAGTTTATTCATTACTATCCCTAAATAGAGCTCCTGAAGGAGACGTAATTCATTTTTTAATTATTTTCAGCCGTTTTAGGTTAGACCGTTATTTAAAATCGTATTCTGTATTTCTAATCCTTCATTTTATAACCTAATGTGAGAATGGAAGACATAGTTACAGTTTAGCTACATTATTTAATAAAATAAGCACTCATTTTCTATATTATTACTGCCACGTGCTAATGTGTTTTTTTTTTCTAGCCTGTATTGGCTGATAACTTTCAGCAATTAAATGATAACTCTGAAGTGAATATTCCGAGTACGAATAAATACACAATAATCATCATAGCGTTGTGTTTTTCTATATTTCACCAGCAGATAACAAACACGTCTTCATATACAATGCTGTATGTTTTCCGGAGGCACATCAATATGGCGGTTTTACATAAAAATAAAACCGATATTATGTGCCGGAAGGAAAACATACAGCATTGCAGGAAGTTCTTCCTGGTGAATACTATGACAATTTCAAGTAATAGCGTTCCCCGCCTTGCTGGTGCGACAGTGCTGACATCTGTCAAACTTCAGGTGAAACGGAACCATAGAGACCGCATATAAAGCTAAGTATACACTGCTTCTTCATATACAATGCTGTATGTTTTCCTTCCGGCACATAATATCGGTTTTATTTTTATGAAAAACCGCCATATTATTATTTACATGTTTAAATTAAAAAAAAAATGTTTAAAGCCACAATAATTAAATAATTCACTCCGCGTTCCACAGCCCCATTACAACAGTGTACCTATTTAAATAAACACTAAAACAATATTAACAGTCTTACGACACATTAAATCCAATGTCACATCGTAATCTTGGGACATGGTGTCTTGGCTCTAAGCCACACGAACTCTAACTTGATTCGTGGTAAGCGTTGTATATTATTTTAGTTGTCATTTATAAAAATAGTACGGAAGCTTGACGGTACTATGGTATTGCATTGTCATTGAACTTAAACAAGTATGCTAAAAGTCAGTTCAATCGAATGCAAGCAAGTGGTTCAAAAACAGTTTGCAAGATTTAGCTAAGAACTAACAAAAAAATGCTGCTACTTCCTCCCCCTTCCTTTTCCTGGCCTTATCAAATCTCTATTTGACGCCAACTCTCTTAACCATACTTCTCCACAATGATCTTTTCTGGATCGTCATTGGGTCGATATCCTTATTTACCATGTCTTTCCTTACTAGAGCCATCCACGTAAGTCGGGCTCTTTCAACCCTGACTTGTGATCGAGCAATTTCCTGGTCATATTGTGATCTACCGGTCTCGTCATGACATGGTCACGTGTCCGTGTATCACATCGTGTTTCTGCTTTTTATGTAAAAAATATTATTATTATTACTCCATAACTGTGTCAATCCACATCATTGTAGTAGTACGTACGACGACCACAAGCTCTTAGATTAGGCAGTCTGATTTGTGCCTGATAGCAATTGCTAAATCTACCAGGAAACCTAAAGGAAATGGGTACGTTTTTTGACATCCATAAATGTCATGCATACGTATATTGGAATCAAACATGCCTCACTTAAGACCCATGATGTGCAATGAGACAAGTAGTGCTCTAACTTTTTTCCTAGGTTTTCACCTATTTTTTACCGCGACGCAAAAAGGAGGGGTGCTATAAGTTTAACGTGTGAGTCTGAGGCATAATACCGTCTAAACGGATGGACCGATTTGGATTCAATTTTTTTCTTGAAAGGTGACTTAATCAAGAGTGTTCTTAGGTATAATTCAAGTAAATCTAATTTAGCTTAATGTAGCCGTTTTCAAGTTTTATTAAATTTGTAACACATATTGTTGAATTTTTTTTAGCTTTCTTAAACTTTAAGTACCTGTTCCAAATCTCGTGCCTGGGTTCTAGTAATTTTTTAAAAATGCGTACAAAGAATTCTGTTTACTTATTAATATATAGATAGAAACTATGAAACCATTTTACCTTTGAAGTTTTTATTTATAAATTACAAATTACATTTTTGTTACTACGTAGGCTGTTGGTAGGATTATTTATTTCTTTTATTCGTTACCAATCGGCTTAGGAAACTTTCATTTACGTTTCCTTTATGTTGTATTATACTAGCTATCCCAGATCTTTCTTACTCATCATTATCTCTTATTACGACGCTTCAAGCGTTGTTCGTCTACATCATTTGAAGATATTAGACATAATTACTTGAGGAAATCCGATGTTGGACACTTTTGCTAATAAATCTAATAGCTTGATTCTGGCCTAATTACAGTATCAACCATAAAAGCATTCACTAGACATTTTTTTGTTAGTTTGTGAGTTATTTTTAGTTTAATTTATTTTCAGAAGATTCGATAAATATTCTTTCTTTCTTCTTTCGGTCTTTACATATGAAATTGGCGTTTTGTTGAACTGGCCACTTCGATCTCTAATATCTGGCGTTTGGTTAGGATTTCAAATTTAAATTAATTTCAAATTTAGGCTTGTGTATTTATTTCTAGTGCTCGAAGGATTAATAATGTGTATGAGGAAGCTACTGTAAAATAGAACGCGGTACCTTTTTGGTTCAAATATTTCATTCTGGAAATTTCAATTTACAGAATAAACCTCGTGGACGGCCGGAGACCTCTACTTGATAATGAAAAATTAAAAGAGACCGTGGAAGCGGATCCATCGTAAACAACTTCCGAATTAGCGGCAGGCTTCGATGTAAAGGTTAAAACAACTTTAATTCACTTAAATCAAATTGGAAAAGAAAAAAGTTAGAAAAATGTGTACCGCATGAATTGAGTGAAGCACACCAACAAACACGCGTTGAGTGTTGCGTTACATTAGTCAACCGTCACATTAACGAAAGGATTTTGAATCGTATTGTTACCCGTGATGAAAAATGGATCCTGTACCATATATATGAAATGAAAGTTAACTCAAAAAAAGGTTTTTGAGTTAACTTTCGTCTGGGTCAAGATTTGGCCGGTTCTCCTGGGGTCAACCATGGTGAGCGTTACCGATTATCGTACAGGATCTATTTTTCATCATCATTAATGAACTTCCTATAAAATAGCGAAAGTGCACAGATAGCAATGGTACATACTTTGATTAATAAATTATTCAATTTCATATAATTATAAAGACCTAATATTTCCGTTCGTATCAAAGAAGTTTTATACCCAAGTATATAAGTATTTCTCATCCCATAGAAAACCACGGTTAATCAGAATTGCTGGTAAAGTCTTTTATTTCTATCAAGTACAGCTGATTTTCCCATTTTGATCAGTTGCTGATCTGCAATTGTATATCTATTCTTTACAGTCTAACATAGTTACCTCTACATACATAGAAGAAAATAAATTGAAAGATTTAAAATAAGAGGTAAAGGAGGTTACCGGAGGCCCTAACCTTTCCCTCCCCCCCCCTCTCCCCTATTCCCGCCCTTCCCGCTCTCGCCCTACTCCCACTTTAAAGGGCGGCAACGGACTCGTGACTTTTGAGTTGCGGGTGTCGGTGGTGGTAGTCATTTACCATCAGATGACCCGTCTTCTCGTTGTAGCTCTATAACATAAAAAAATCCTCATTGCAATTGATACATATCGAACAGTTTTAATTTCTCAAAAGATGGTTCGATTTATACAAGAAAATCATCTAAAAAGTAGATAATAGCACGTGTGTTTCAGATGTCTTGAATTAATGGAGTGTAGCTGTATTATCAGGGCAACACCTAATAGCCCAGTCAAGGAACTAAAATACCCAATTTTGGATTACCACGCATTTTTATTTTTGAATAAATAGTAAAAAAATGCGCTTATTAAGAATTTTGATACCCGCAGTCTGAACAAGTAGGGCGTCACTTTTTTCAACAATTTACCCAAAACAGTAGACATTTTTTTACATTTCGTATGTCCAAAGTTTTTTTGTTTTCCATTAAATTACCTACAAAATGAGACCTGTTCAAAGTCGCTAAGTGCTTTTGTTTAACAGTAAATAAAGGTCAAAGTTAAAAAAGAGCGTTTTTTTCAACATTCCGTAACTTTGAACGTACGTAAAAGCTTTGTAATATCATATCGTCAATTAAGATGTTTTATACATTCAGTAACAATTTGGCACATAACAGCTCGTGCGAGCACTATTGCTTGCTCGTGTAAGATGTAATATAGCTACGTATTTCTCACATTTGTACTCAGGATGTCGCTATTCAGTTGCTACTTATTCAAGTGTCGTCAATGTGCGAGTTTTCTGTACGGTAGTTGATACTTTTATTTCGTATTTTATTTTATTCCTACATCATTTGCAGATATTTTTTCTTCTTTATAAATAAGGTAAAAACAAAACCTGTGAAACAAGCATACTTCATTAATATAGTGTGTTGAAGTAGCGAGTTAATAAAAATCTATACTAATATTATAAGGCTGAAGAGTTTGTTTGTTTGGTTAAACGCGTTAATCTCAGGAACTACTAGTTGGAATTGAAAAATTATTTTAGTTTTGGATAGCCCATTTATCGAGGAAGGCTATAGGCTATATAACATCACGCTACAATCAACAGGAGCCGAGCAGTGATCATAAACGCAGGTGAGACTGCGGGGACGGCTAGTAATGTTATAAGTCCAAAACCCATCCCCCTGAATCATCGTCTCATCCGTCCACCGGTGACCTCGATAGGAACAGTTCTATAGAAAAGTCCATTAATAGAAAGATATGTTAGAACCGGAACCCAAGATAAAAGTTTAAAACAATTATTTTTAGGCTGTCAGTTTAATACTATCAGACAAAGAATTTGTCCGTTACACATCGCGAGAGAAAGTTCAAAATTGCTGCTAGGACAGCCTACAATTAACTAATCTAGGTACTAGAATTTTCTCGTTTAAGTCTTCTGTATTGTTACTTGTCAGCCAAGACTACTTAGACTAATTAGCTAGATCCCTTGTAGCCACGCTCTATTTAAAGCCATATTTAAGTTTTTTGTTATATTGTTGAGCATAATTTGGTCGCTTTCGCCTAAAAGTGTAAATTGGAAATTGGAACTCAAAGATAATACCAAAGACAATACCAAAGACTAATAAATTCGGAATTAATATAAATTGGAAACTCGATGTAAAATTTTATAATAAAATATGTATATTTCTTCTAAAAGAAATATTTGGATTCCAATAAAATTAAAGGCAGAGTTAATTTCTTTCTTTCTTCTTGTTTTTGAAATTAGTTTTTTATACGATTAATTTTAAAAGTATTTTTGAATTGAAAACTTCTTAAGGCACGTTTTGTATTTTGGTATGGGGAAAAAGCAATGAACTTTACAGCTCAGATACATAATATAAACATATGTGTGTGTGTTTTCACTTCTGACGTTCAGTCCTACGACTGACAGTTTTTTTTCCTAATCACTTGTATGATATTCCAAACCAATAGACTAAAAATGTTTTCTCAATGAGAGCCACAAACACACAACCGATTTCATTGTACCTAAATCGTGCCATTAGGACCTTACATTAGCAACTTGTATACCCTTAGGGTGGACATTGTTCTGTTTTAAATTTATATGCGACCGCTCCTGAGACACTTACTTTCTAACAAAAAAGAATAATTGAAATCCAGAAATGCGGTAAAAATTCGCTACAGATATAAAGACCTTTTTTTTTTGTCGAATGAAGTACAAAACTTTCAAACAATTCTGAGAAACATTGAACCTGAACTTTGAACTTTTCCAAATTCTGTATTCAAAAGCATTTGCAATACCACGTTTTTAATCATGATTGTGTACCTACAGTCCTCTCTGGTATCGCACGCGATGGTAATCTAACGCTGCGAAAAGCTGTAGTGTGTTCTTACGTCAAATGCCATCGAATATAGATGTCATAGACAGTAGACAATCCCACTAATATTATAAATGTGAAAGTTTGGATGGATGGATGGATGTTTGTTACTCTTTCACGCAAAAACCACTGAACCGATTGCGATGGATTGACTGACCTGGATTCACGCATAAGCTACTTTTCATCCCGATATTCCCACGGGTACGGGACTTACGCGGGTGAAACCGCGGGGGCACTGCTAGTGCTCTTAATAAAAGAAGAAAACACTTTTTCTTTGACATTTTCTATATTACTTCTTGCTCAAACAATGCGATCATGTAACATGATATTCTCTAGTTAATAAAGAGGCAAGAAGCTGACCGCCATGTGTAATTGTTGATACCAGAGGATTCCTGCAAATCAAGGGCTACAATTTTAGGTTTCTTGAAATTTGATTGTAACTTAGCAATTTTTTATTCAGCGTTCTTACAAAGATCTGTACATTTATCTAGATCTATTAAGAGCCTTTAATGTAGTGATAGGATCTGTGAGAGAGTTTAACGACAATATTTGTCTGGTTTTAGAATGTGGATGACATCTTTGTCTTTATTAAAGAAATATGATTTTACTCACTGTCCAAATATTCTCCATCATACATCCACAATTGTAACAACTGTGTTAGGAATTATTCGGTAAATAGGAATGGCTGAAGTTTAAGAATGCCCTAGTGCCTAAATTAGCAATGTTAAATGCCAAGAGCTAATAAAAATGGAATTATTGTAACACGTTTTTGTAACGGTGGCAGTAGCGAATAACTACCTAGTATTTTGTAATGTAGGATAAACAATAAATTCAGTTGACATCTAATTTAAAGCGGTCTGAAGGGGTTAAAAGCAGTTAGAACTCATCTCAGGGCTTCACTCAAACCGGTTCAATGTATTAGCATATAAATGAAATGATATCAACGATGCGGAATTTGTCATGGTGCCCGTCTGCGTTGGATATCATTTTAAGCTGTTGTACTACAGTGATTTGAATAAACAAGATTAAAATAATTTTGATTAAATCAAGTCAATGCGTCTTGCATTTAATCAAAATTATTTTACAATGAAATGATTAAAGTAATGATTTTTTTTTATGGGATAGGGAGCAAACGAGCAGACGGGTCACCTGATGGTAAGTGACTGCCGCTGCCCATGGGCACCTGCAACTCGAGAGTCACAAGTGCGTTGCCGGCATTTAAGGTGGAGTAGAGTAGGGGGGGAAGAGGGGGAGAAAAGGGAAGAGGGAAGGGTTTGGGCCTCCGGTAACCTCACTCACTCGGCGAAAAACAACGTAGGCTTAGCTTCACTGCCGGTTTTCTGTGAGGCCGTGGTATCATTCCGGTCGAGCCGGCCCATACGTGCCGAAGCATAGCTCTCCCATTTGAAAATCTGATAATTACACGTTATCTATATAAGGCAAAGACAAAATGGTTCTTTCTCTTTCTCCTTTTGTTCATCAACCTATTTTCTTCTTTGTTTAGTAGCTGCAAGGACCTTTAGTGTTAAAAAATATTTTTACCAATAATTGAATAAATTACTGGTCGCCCAGACGTCGAAATAAAGTAGTAGTAACTTTAATAATTATGAAAGCTGGAATATTTTAATATTTGGTAGTTTTTTTGAATACTCAAAAAGTTTTAAACAACTTTAAAATCGAATGGACTGAAATAAGACTTTGAAAAACCATACAAACATACATACACAAATAGCCTGTATCCCCGAAGGTAGAGGCGTATTAAACACCCACATTTTGACAAATATAATTTGGTTCTACTCACTTATTAGCCTATTGTTGTCAACTGGGGACTTTGGGTATTAAAGATAGATAAAATTGGTAGTACATTGAAAGAAAAAGGCAGGTAAGAACGTAAGGCAATGGAAAGAAAGGAGTATTACATATACGTATAGATTAGGGCGTGTAAACGAGTCAGCTTAATAGCTTAAGCAGGTCAGGGTCGCAAACATGGAACTGGCTGTAGCCGGGAAGTCCGAGCCTTCTAACATTAAAAAAAATAAAAATCATTTATCAACAAAGGGTTAGACACGTCGCAAGTAAACGTCAGATCCAAAATGTTTGCAACAAAACGAAAAATCTTAAAATTATATAAAATAAAAAATTTAAAATAAAATAAATATTGACATCTTTGTCTAACCAAGCAATATAAAAGAAGACCTTGATCTAGTGAATAAAGTAAAATTTCTATAATATTTCATATAAAATCAGCAAAATGTTTATTTTCAAGAAAACAAATATCGCAAATCTTGTCTGGTTTTATTTCAATAAGCTCAGTTTAAGTACGAGTATGTTTTAGACGATAAATGAATATGAATAAAAAATATGTGAAGATAAAGGCAAGATAATAATTTAACTTTCATAAAGGCTTTGAGCTGCTTAGAATATGAAAATTTGCTCAGAATAGTAAAAGATATACAAATATCCGTATTATAACAACGATTAAGATCAGACCCGTTTCATGTCGTGGCAGGTTAAGAACCTTTGAAGGATTTACTTCGATATCATGTCGTTGTCAACGTAGAATCTACGTATTTCAACATTTTGAAGAGGCTGAGTTTAAAGCGGGCTGATAAGAAAAGTCATTTCGGAAATATGGGAAGTATTTACAATGTTTGAACAGGCATTCTCGTGTTAAGTGATTTTTTGACTTTTTAGAAATATGATAACTCCGGTGACAATAACTCGGATTACTTAAATACATACGAAAGCTCGCTAAGAACTAGCTATACTTACTAAATTACAGGAAAAAATGCTGAATAGAAAAAGGGAAAAGTTTACAAATGAACATGCGACTTATTGTCCCTTGGCCAACACTACAAAAATAATGAGTGGAATTACAAATTGCTGCAACAAATCTAATTTTACACGATATCATTTACGAAACAATTATAAAAACTTATGAACGTTATCATTTAACACCATCGGAAATGTGCAACTAGTGAGCATACATTTCATCCCGCAGAACCTCGTTTTTTTTAAGGTGGAGCAAGGAACAACAATCGGAAAAAACACCCAAAGTTGTCGGTGATAAAAATTCTGTACATTTAAAACAAAATAGTCATGCTATGTAACAACCGAAAAGATAATACAATGTAAAAAGCTTGTACAAACACTCGGATGAATACGTGATCCAATTTTGTACTTAATAAGGTTTGGGATAACTTTAGAACTCCTTTTAATTAAAAGTTTTGTTTTCATAGATACTTTTTCAACAAGTAATAAATGATGAATGGGCTAACGTCTATTTTTGAGTAAAGTTTTTACATCCGTAGTTAGTAATTTACAAATAGCTCTTATGAAATAAAAGACTATATATCAGAGTTGTGTTCGAATTGCTTCACTTGGGTGATATTACCAATTTTCACAACATTTTACTTTCATAATTTACCTATTTCAAACTAATTCAACTTTGACAAAGAAAACGTTTACGATACTACATTTACTGCTTAGTTTTAATATTCTTACAAAACAAATGTTACGTTTTGTATAAAAAGAAAAATAGATAAAAAAATATTTAAATATATAAATTAAAATGTAGATTAAATAAATTACATTTTGAGAAAATATATGTATAAGGTGTTACAGAAAGGTGTGGTCAAATTTTAGGAGCGTTATGTGGATTTAAAAAAATATATTTGAAGTATTTCTTCTTTGTAAAATGCTTTTCCTAGTATGGGTGCACATTTCTTAACAATGTATTATGCATTTTCATGTCAATTTCAATGATTTTCTGTTTTTATGCATACATTTTCAGAGAGCTCTGGATATTCTATTAAAATCCTTGATATTAACTACCTATCTTTCCATTCATGTCAGCCCTTTAATATAAGAAATATTAGCTTTATTGGTGAATTTTCAAGTTTAATTTTACAGTTTCAGTTCACGAATATTCATAAAATTGTTAGCACTTTACGTTTTTCACGGAGTCATAGTCTAAGATCCCGCTGCGGGATTGGTGTGCTCATCGACTTACCAAGCCCAGTTGCGGCGCAGCCTGCTTCTTCCGCCCACTCTCCCTCCGAAGTTCCTGATTCCCACCTGCGTCAGATTATTGACGCGGTGTGGAGGATGATGGACGGGCGTCTTGCGGGCCTGGAGGCAAGGCTGCCTCCGGCCCCTATCGTTCGGCCGCCGCTTGCTGGGGATGCTCCCAGACCAGCTAAGGCCGCGACAAAGGCGGAGACATCGAAGGCCGGGCAATTGCCTAAGACTGCGACCAAAGTGGCGGCAAAATTCCCTCCGCTTGCCACTCCACTACCTAAAAAGACAAGCCCACCTACTGTTGTCTCTGATGCTGGGATCGCGCCTGGTCCTTCCACATCTGCCTCCTCCAGCGAAGGGTGGCAGAAAGTCGGCGGAGGCAAGAAGCGGTCCCGGAATAGGAATAAAAAGGCTGCGAAGAGCGCAGCTACTCCGACGCAGGCGCCGATGGTGGCAGTGACGAACAAGCCGAGCACGAAGAAGCCGAGAAAATTGCAGCCACCAAAAACAGCGGCCGTGGTGGTTACCATATTGCCGATAGCAAGTGACGGCGGGTTATCCTACGCGGCAGTCTTTAAGAAGGCAAGGGATAGCCTCGCCGGTGAATTCGGTGGAGTAGGGGTGAGGATGCGTCTCGCCCAGACGGGAGCTCGAGTCCTCGAGTTCCCAGGGGCTGAAGGCGCAAAGACGGCGGACTCCTTTGCCGAGAAGCTGCGGGGAATTTTTGCAGCCTCGGATGGTGTCAAGATCGCCAGGCCCACCAAGTGTGCGGAGCTGCGCATCTCGGGCCTGGACGACTCTGTATCAGTCGAAGACGTCCGCGTTGCAATTCAGCAGAATACGGGATGCAACGCGGAGAACATTAGAGTCGGCACCATCCGCCCCGGTCCAGGGGGCCTCGGCGCGGTGTGGGTAAGTTGTCCCGTAGCGTCGGCCAAAATTTTGGGCGACGCCGGCAGAGTCCTCATCGGTTTTGTGAACGCTAGAGTCACAGTCCTGACGGCGAGACCGATGAGGTGCTTTAAATGCTTATCATCGGGACACACCCGCATCAAATGCGCAAGCTGTTTTGATTGCAGCGGACTTTGTTTCCGCTGCGGTCGACCGGGGCATAAGGCGGCGGAATGCTCCGCCGCCCCTCACTGCCCAGCGTGTGCGGCGGGAAATGTCCCCGCCAACCACCAGATGGGGCAGGGGGGCTGCAAGCCCCCCCGCACGTCTCAAAAAACATCGGGGGTTAGCCAATCGACCCAGGCTGCCTCCGAGGTCAATCTTGCGTCGTCGTCGTCGCCTATGGAGGAGGTTGTAGAGACAGTCCAGTAATGGACCACGTCTCCAACCTCCTTGTCCAGACGAATCTGAACCACTCTGCCG